>JAMKCH010013586.1:0-69413 GCA_023653785.1 Ophioderma brevispina | reverse complement strand
TTAATCACCATTGTAAGAACCAGACACCCGTAAGATAGTCAAAACTATTCTATATTTCATTTTCTATGAGCTAAACCCAACAATTTGAACCAAATTTTACAAAAATTGGAGCAACTTTTAATTTTGACCCCCTGTGTACAAACCAAAATGAATTTTTTTAGCATTTTACAGTTTTTATCCCATATTCCCTAAACTATAAGTCACAGGTAGTATAAACTATACCTTTCTGGAATCATTGTACCAGGAAGACTCTGGGTGTTGCTTTTCAAACCACAAAGGAACATTTAAAACTGTTACCCCTGTGTAACCTTTGAAATCTAAGCAGGGGGCCATGAAAGGGGTGTGGAAAAGTGCTTCCATCAATTTTTTGATTATCAATGTTATAAAAGTACTTGGTACCAAAATTCACAGTTTATCCGGATTTGCACACTCACATAAAAGACTGTTCATTACAGTCCCCACTATAACACTCTCGACACAATTCATCATCACACCAATTCCTATCGCTCCAGTGCAATAATCAGCAGCTAGCCTTTCCTTGGTTCATTTTTCCAATTGCAACATTCACCAACTTTAAAGGTGACTCAGAGATTTTGAAATTATATTTGTGTAGTTAATTCAAAATAGTCATCTAGAACTAAAGATAGTCACCTAAAATATTCGTTAAAGATTTTTCGTTGTCATGCAGTAACCATCTATGCACAAATACAGTGCCATTAGGATACCGTCTATAACGAACATTCCGGAATTTTACAACAAAGTTGTAATTTTCTTTATGAATGACTTCGATATGAGCTTAGTTATTTCACACAGTTATTAGTATATGGAACGCTGTCTGTTATATGCAAAAAAAAACACGATTTGTTGAAATTGAGTGCGCCCTCAATCGGGAAATCCCTCTGCGTCAGCCTTTAATCCCGGCTTTGACCCCTCTTAACTGGACCTTTTACCACATCCGTTTCTACTTTGACCCACTCATTCTCGTTCATGATTCCATATCTCTTTCCAAAACACTACATCTCTATTAGTTGAGAAGTTGCAGCCTACTACTTTCTGATGTATTTGCAAGGCTGTATTTTGAGATTTAGAAAAAAGTTGTTTAAAGATATATTAGTATTTAAAGAAAGGTATTGATTAATAATGCATCAATCATCCATGGATGTCATGTCTGAGCCTAATGAAAACAGTGTATGGACTGCATAAATGAGGTCAAGTGCTTATTCAATAAGCCAGCATGACATTTGATATTTTTAACTGTTTACCATTTAATCATTGCATATTGTATATACATAGGGAAATATTCTGCAGTCTATTTAAAATGATACAATGTGCATACATAATAAAATACATGGTACTTATAGGTGAATGGATTTCAATGGTGAATAATTTGAAAATGACATGTTGAAAGAGTGATTGTCTTGTCTTTCACTTAGACCTGAAATAGAGAACACGCATGAAGTGACAAAATAAATGTCATTTCATGTTAAAATTTGAATTTCCTTTCATTTGAGAACAAACACGAATTTTACTTTAATTACGTTGAGGCCCAATGACCTTGACCCAAAATAATATTTACCCATACCTCCCAACCCCAGCTCACTTTTTTTGGTAAATTTTGGACACCCATAGCTACCAGAATCAAGCGAAATATCTCTTATTTTTTTTCACAGATTGGCTTGAGATGTTTGATAATTACTAGTATGTAACTTAAAATACAAGGGCCTATTGGACACTTAGATTATGCCACACTTGTCAATCCTTTACTTTTAATATCACGTTTAGCCCCAATTCCCCGAACGAAGTGGTATACTTCTGTACCTGCCAAGGTTTGTTTTATATTTCAGGAAATTTCCCAGTAATGCATTTATATACATTACCTAATATTAATGCAATGTGATACCGAAAGGATCAACGGGTTTTTGAGTGTCTCAGATAATGACCATAACTCTGGGACAAGACCGCCTGAAAGGACACCCCAACTAAAAATCTCATGAAAGCTTGCACATTCCTAAAAAATAATCGGTCAGATGAACTTGAGGTGGTTTTGGCCCAAAATAATATCTCTTTAATGTTGTTTAGGACAGTCTGTATTTGATGATGAAATGGGAGATACGTTTCTTGAAAATCGCTAACCAAATCCACCAATATTTTGCGTTCGTTTCATAAAATAAATGAGCAAAATGGTTCAATATAGAGTGACACCTTAAATATGTCATCAAATCTTGAATATTGGTAAATTGAAGTCAGCTGCCTACTGATTACAGGCACAAAATGAAAATAACTTTTATAAATATCAGAAAAAAATCCGACAAGACGGAAACATAAAAAACACAATGTACAGCTATCGTAATCATCTTATGAGACGTCTTAGAAGGTCTAGGAGTTTGGATTTGGCGAATTGTTTTCCGTAGATTAAATGGTTGATGTGAATGTATGCATCCGGGCACCTGAAATAATAAATAAAAATAAATCAAACTTACTAAAAAACAAACAAAAAATAATAAACAAATACACAATAACAAATAATATAACGACTGGATAAGTAATTGTCCAGGGCGTAATTTAAGACGTCCCCGACTATTTTTAAATCAGAATGTTCTTGATAAAAAAAGAATCATGACTGACGTGCAGTGAATACCCAATCCTGCCTATATGAAGAGGGAACCTTATGAGAAGCTGTCTTAATTATATGTTATAACGCGCATTTACTTCGTGCGAGGAAAAAATGTGACAAATTCAAAATGCACGCGCGTTGAGATTCGATGCGTCTAATGACGAACCCGCAGGGGCGAGTGAATTGGACAAGCATTCAAATTCAGGCGCAAGTGCATTGATTTGTACCAGTTTCGAGCAACAGTAAAATGCGCAGTTTTTAACTAACCATATTCATACACGACAGAAAACAACAAGAATGGGCGCCGCGTCGTAATTAGTATAAAGAGTAGTTTTAAAAATGTCATCATTATATAGAAATTAAAAAACCAATTACCCATGAGAAAATAAATCAGTCCTGCACGAAACACACGCGTTCGAAAGCATCTTACGCGGTATGCGGAGTGCCCAACGGACATTTCCAATCCCTCGCGTACATTCGCGGATTTGTTAAACAGCGTCAATGATTGCGCTCTACGTGCGTAAATATGCAGAGGGTATCTGAAGTCTAATAATGAACTGGATGAAAAGTACACAATATCTAGAGTATTTTAGGAGTGATTTTGAATCTCAAATGCCTTTTTTAAACTGCCTCGCCCGACCAAGGATTATTTTCAAATACTGTTATCGCCAATGGTTTTTTGTGTGGTGAGGGGAACTAGTCTTTTTAAAGCTGTATGCAATATCTCGGATTGTACTCTCTAAATCTCTGCTTTTTTCTTTAGCTACTGCTTTATTCCACACTAAAAAATCAAACATCAAAAAACATACAGGCACATAAAAAATGACACCCAGGAAAGATATCTTTAAACACCATTCAAAAAAATCTACAGAGACATATATGGGACACCCACCAGCAAGGGCTAAAATTAACCTGACCAAATATATCCAAAACAAACCAAGCATGAAGTGAACCACCATAACACCAAAACACCTTGCAAAATCTGCTGAAATGGTCCAGCCAAACCAGACATATTGTATGTGTTCGCTTCATGCTTGGATGATTTGGGGGGGATAAATAAAATCCACCATATAATTATTAGTCTGGCCATAAAATGCACCTATAAATTGTTAAGACATTACAGCTGTATAATTAAAGTGGCACTAAAAAAACGAGCACTTCTCAGCCACAATATCTTTGGGCATTAAACCTAGAAGGCCCCATCACCAACTGTACCGGTTCGAACACCTGGCATATAAAATCGTACACAGCACTTGGATGTTCCAGACTACATATTCAAAAATGCATAGATCCCTTTTCCATTTAATCCAAAAAAAACCCAGAAATGACGAAAATGCCGGTCCCTAACATATATTAACGACATCGCTCGGCTCAATGCGCAGAGCAGTCCAAGTATTGCATCAAATGCATTAAAACGCTAACCTGACCCTGATTGAAAGGACTCCCATTATGAAAATGAATGGTAATTATTTTTTGAAGCAAAAATTCGCTAATCAAATCTAACTTCTCCTCACAACGTCTATAGTAAAAGGTGAGGAGTGTTCTCCTCCACAAGCATATTTAACCAATCAGAACATCCGATGAATTTGTTGATTAATACAAAACTTCCGATTGATAGTGCGCAAGATGATTAACATTTAGGTGAAGGGTTATGTGGTTGGGAGGCCATCAACCATAACTCCCAACCCCACAATAACCCTTCCACCAATATTAATCAATCTTAAAATTTGATCAGGTTGTCTCCTAAAGAATTTGAGGATAACCACCACCACATTGGAATATAAGACTAGACCAAGAACAGGACAAGATCTCTCTTGTGTATTCATTAGTAATGGTTCTCCAATTTGATTTCACATCTTTGGAATGTATCCTCAACCCACGGGAGTGTGTTATTTGATCCACATCAAAACCAGCAAACAAATATTAAAACAATATTAACTGAAACACAGTTATTTAATGAAAAGGCCTTATGCCTTCTTAGATACTGTCGCCTTGATGACTTTATCAACCTATATCCAGTATTATCTTACCTCTTTGTCATTCAATGGAGATGACCCTTTGCCCAATTTCAAAGATTGTTATAGACATACCGTCATATGTCCAAGAACGGAACCGAGAATATCATCGTGTATGTCAAAGGCATCCACCAGGGCGACTCCTTGGTCGGATCTCAGGCCACACAGATGTTAAGAAATGAGAGTCACCCTATTAGCTGATCACCTGTCATGTAAAACATCCCTGAAAAGAAATGATCAATATATCAGTGCCTTTCAAATTGTACATTTCAATTATGGATCCTTATAACAATGTCATGGGTGCAGGTCTGCGAAAATGACAACTATATATGCTCACCTTTAAAAGCGTTTGTTATATATCCTAATTTTGTAAGATAATACGGTATTTTTTATGTAACATTTTAGGAAAATTCTAAAAGTGAGAAAAATACTTTAACATAATGAATGGGATTCCCCGGTTCTATTTTGAGAAAGGTAGCTGTATAGGGTTACATGTACAAAACATGTGTTGCAACATGGAGTTTTCCATAGCATTAAGCGTTGGAACATGAAGCCATTTTCCTGACATGGTCATCGGGGGATTTGTCTGGACAATGTGAACTATAAAAAAAAACACATGTCTTGTATATTAACTTGCTCAGTCTTTAACTGCATATAAGATCACGTACCTATTGACTCAATTATTTACAACCACATTGTCATCTGTGAACCATAAAATGTCCCCAGGACCCCAGCGTTTGGTTTAAAGTGGAAATTTTCGACAGATGGACTTAACTTGTGGAGGATAGACGGCTACCTGGACTTGTTATTGTTATATTCTAACCTGCTGCAGAATTTATGTATTGCCAATATGTCCGAGGGTCCGTAGGTAATGGAATATTAAGTAAATATTGGACTTAAGACATTTTACGTGCCGGACAACAGACAACGAATCTTGAGGATTCCACAAAAGAAGAGACCTTCCCTGCGAATAGTATCAACAACCTGTTCGGGACAAATGCCGGTGTAAAAGGAGATGATGTACGGTACCAAGTCAACGAAAGGTTCAGAAAACTTACATAAAGAAACTCGCCTCTGCTTTTAGTTATGCCGTGGATGGCATACACAGTCGCTAATAACTGCAAGATCTCCTTCACAGACCCAGATGCGCTGGCCACTACCTTGAAGAAATTATCCACTACATAGAAATGGCAATGAACCTGTAACATTGTAGTAAACAGAATTAGTTCTGATACAACCTTTTTAATACGCTGTCTATTAAATGGATTGGAAGATTAGACATTAACTTTTCAACTAATACGAACGGTCTTGTAGGAAATTACTTAATGTCATTATCCCCCTGGCTTGAAAAGCAGAGGGGGATATTGCGTGGGTGTGAATGTCCGTATGTGTGTATGTATGTGTATGTGTGTGTTCCAGTTTGGTTAGGTTTTGGTTAGGTTTTCGTTTTTCGCGTCTCCTTCAAAAAGTTTAAGTCCGATTTAAACCAGACTTGGGGTTAAGGTGCAATAGGGTTTCCTTAATGTGTGGATGATGTCAAAGGTCATGGACCAAGGTCAAAGGTCATCTGAGGTCATGTTCCAGACTGCCATCTTGCCAGGGGTGACAAAAGTTTACTTGCTGTATTTTTTTTCAAGTTGGCTTTGAATATCGCTGGAGGAAAGTCTGTGGTCAAATAAACAAAGTAACAATTTACCTCAGGTTTACCTTAGTGCGACTTGCCAACAGCTGCCAAAGAGTTTTTTAACTCTTCTGGCGTAAGCGTGTGTGAATTTTAGCCGACGTAAGATTAGGTACATTTGGAAAAGATGATTAACAATTAAAAAAAAAAAAATCTCAACTTTATTTAGGTAAATCGGGACGAGGCTGCGAATGACGAAATGACCCTTTAAAGGCACTATCAGTGATTTGCTATATCAGATATTCGAAAAAATCATCAAAAATCATATTTTTGCATGTTTGTAAAAAGTACAGGTACCCTAACATACTCTGCAAATGATAAGACCAGAAGCAACCTAATAAGGACAAAATCAGATATTTTAGTCATTAACGTCCGTACGGACACTTACTACAACACATGTAATTGAATGGAGATTCATATCTTTGAACACTGCTGTTTTCTTCCTTTTCTGGCAAGTCTTCAGTTGAAAAAAGTAACTTATGAATTATACAGACTTATCCTTCACTTATCCTTTAAGCTATTTATACAAATTTCAAATATTTTGACTCTTTCGGATGAATCGCTAATAGTGTCTTTAAAGATGATTGAACTGGGGATTTAGATAATTCTGACACAATATTCAAATAATAAATCACTGAGACTGGTTCCTGGTTTTGTAGGAGCGGGTCACACATGCTTTCCCTCAAAAGGAAACCGTATAATCAAAGATTGCTCAACACAATGTTAGCTAATGTTATTTTACCTGAGCTGCACGGAGTAGATAGAGATGGTTTTCGTTCCATGCAATTGCTGGTGGTCGCCCTCTTTGTAAACTGGCCACAAGTCTCTCTGATGCCTCATTAATTAGCCTATATAACAAAAGGAAAATCTGTTTTTGTGTCATCAAAACAAAACCTACAAAAACCATATATAAAACCAAAAGCAACACAAACAATTTCGACGACTACAACAAACATCACCAACAAAGACCAAATCTTTACCTGTATGCTACATGTTTATAGGCATCAGATAGTATTTTCCTGCTAAGAAAGTCACTGTCTTTAGCAGCTGGACATCTGGCTTGTTGTGGTTCTGCAAGGTATGACGTGACGCCACCGACTCGTTTACCGACTTTGATATTTCGCATGATCTTCATGAGGTACCTGAGAATGACAATTTGAAAGTAAAACGAGAGGGTACAAAGTTTTGATTTTTGAGGTACTGATTATTGAACTTGGGGAAATAAAAATCTGTAAGGCTACTCTGTACGTGAAGAGGTTGATTTTGTGCCATTTGTGGTTGAGACAGATAACGCAATTAACAACTAGTCCAAGTTTGGAGGTATTTGGAAGCTTAATTAAATTGAAAAAAAATAACATTTCCCGGTGAATTCGCAGTTGTCTTGCGCGCTCCCTACATTCAGAAAATATACATATTGTTTTAAAAATGTGCAAATGTCGTAGTAAAAGGGGGATGACCCGATTTTAAGTATATAAAGTTTTGTATTAATAGAATGGCCTTCACCCTTAACCCCTATCTGTAAAGTTTCGCGCCGATATTTCAATTCGTTTGATGTGAGAGCTAAAAACATGATTTTGTAAACCCATAGACTACTGTGTAAAATTAATATTGGTCGACTAAAATGGAGCACTTTTTCGCTCATACCTTCCAAACCAAACATCCTTTAGCTCTAAGATTTCACAGGGTAAATGAGAAAAATAGTAGCTTTCTTCAGATACCAAAATGGTGACTGCTTCCGGTAAAATCTGGGGTCCCTGGGGACGATGCTTTTAACGATCGGACCATGGACCTTTAATATGCATTACTGTCACGGTGATGCCAGGTGATAAGGACAACACTTGTGGATAATGCCATCGACAGATAAATCTGTTCTGAAATACCGACATATGAGGAAAAAAAAAGTTGTTTCGAGAAAAATCAGTGTTCAAATTTTTTAGGCAATATGTCATTTTAAATTAAACTTAACTAATTTTGTCCAAAGTCTCTCATGTGTCAGTATGTTAGAACAACGACGAAACTCACCCATAGTTACACCTTAAGCAAAATAAGGTCCCGCCCTTTCTACACCCATACGTTTATCCTACAGCTCAAGATCTCTTCTCTCGTCTGTAAACAACATCATTTGTAAAATGCGTTTTTCTCCTGTACAACTACTAGATATCCTATACAAAAAAGTGCCCTGGAAACTTGTACATCTCCAAATGTAAAAGAAGGTTAAGTTCTACCCCTGTGCACACCCGTAGTTACCCTTAGCAAAAGAAAGGCCCTAATTTTGTACAGCAGTAGATATCCTAGGCAACAAAGATCTTTTTCCTAAGAACAGCAATAGTTGTCATGTGCAAAAAAATCTCTCCTTTCCCTTCCACCTGCAGTTATCCTCAGAAAAAACAACCTCACCTGGCTGTTTGCAGCATCATTACGGTGTTCTCCCCTTCATAGGTGCAATATGGGCTCGTGTTAGCATAGAGTTCCGGGAAAGCACTAGCGGCAGAATAGCCATGCCCACCACAAGCCATGCGGAGTTCCTCCAAGCCAGCGGTCATCTCCCATGAAGTGAATGCTTTGAGTCCAGCAGTTGTGCCATGTAGCTGCAAGATCAATTGTTAAGAAGATGATAAACCAAAAACAAACAAACGTGGAACCCATGCAATAATAGCATTCGAATATAAATGTTCCCATACAAAATTGATAGCAATGAAATCATGAAAAATGGGATCAAATATTTATTACAAAATCAATCGTGAGATTGTTTACACAATTGCAAAATTGTTTGTGTGTTTGTTTTTTGTATTGTTTTATTTTTAATAAAAAGTAATATCGTGGATGTGGGAGCAAGTGGCCCCTCCCATGCGCAATATTCGCTCTCTAATATACATCTTCTCAGGCAAAGTTGATAGTAAATGTCCTACACATACACAAATTAAAAGGCGAAATTGGTAAAGTAGTCAAGTATCATTAAAATGTGTTGACTCAGGCACATTTTCAGCGAATGCGAAATTCCTTTCACCTTTGCTCTCTAATCATAGGCTAGAATTGCTACGAATACAGATATATTTTTACACACAAACATAACATACGACAAAACAAATAGGGCCTTAATAGGATGCAAAAGACATCCAGTAACTTTAGACTAACTTTTTGGTTTGCCTTAAAAATGTGTCTTTCACATGAATATCACAGACTCGTACTCATTAATATTAAAGCCACCAAGGTCGCAGACCAGTCAACTCCGGCGTGTGTTTCTTGTGTTTAACGCCATGATCCGTTGTCTGCTGAATAAAATCACTCCGGAGTGGTTTAATCATTTCAGGTGAGGGCTAATGTATATAAAAGATTTGCAACCATGCAAAATATCGATTTTGAAAAATCTTAAGGGCGCACTATTTTCCAAATGTGGGAGCGTCTCTTTAAAATGTATGGTGGGGTAGGAGGTGTATTCGAAAAAAAACCCATAAAAACATAGTTTAACTGTTATTTGTTTTGAGACGAACCATTTCTTTAGAATGCCAAGCTTGACATTCATTAGAGTTGGTGCACGTGCGGGTCGTTTCATTTGCAAAGGTAATACAAGATTGGGCAGGACGATCGAGAAATGGAATTATCACATTTACCTTCCATGAGACCGCGCATATGACCTACTGTATATCCGACCATCGGGCAATTGAAAAAAGTGTCATTTCTCGAACATAGGTCGACTCAAAATGAAATGTAGCATATGAACTGTTAAAGAGTGTCTAGTGCCTGACATTTTAGGTGTATGGAAAACACCAGAATAAAATAGCAGTAGCACAGGGCAATATATTATAAAGTCTGCATGAAAATGCTTATTTTGGCAGGTCACAAAAAAGAAAAGAAATTCAGCTGGCGGAAGTTGAGTCGCAACTCGGCAGCATCAAAGTTCAATACATCCAAAAAATTATTAGAACTTGGTCACTTGGTGAAAATTAACAGCAGCGACCAATACAGGAGCTAAAAGCGAAAATTCTTTCTTTGAAACACAATTTTGTTTAAAGCTGATCATGTGCGGATGATTCTCTTAAAGAGGATGGCCCGATTTAAGGATATGAAGTTTTCATCTTGATAGATTGGCCTTCACTCCCAAACCCCATCTGTAAAGTTTTGCGCCGATAATTCAATCCGTTGTGATGCGAGAGTTTGAAACGTGATTTGTAAGCCCCATAGAGTACTGTGAATTATATAATATTGGTCAACCAAAATGGGGAACATTTTCGCTCCGAACTTCCAAACCAAACATCCTTGGGCTCTAAGATTTCACAGGGTAAATGAAAAAACAGTAGCTTTCTTCTGATACCAAAATGTTGACCACTTCCGTAAAATCTGGAGCTTCTGGGGACGAGGCTATTAGCGATCGGGCCATTGACCATTTAGCAAATATTTTGGCGGAATAACCCTTGTGAAGAATATCAAGAAACTGTAGAATTTGTTTTATTTCTTTTAGGTACACTTCCTATCAATTTTCATGTAAAGGAGGAAAATGCTGCAGGTGAGTGACCAAATGCGCAAGCAATTTCTACAAACTGAAGAGGCCACTGGCACTAAGCCTTTACACTCTACCTATATGGGAAGAATAAGGAGCTATATTTTGAGACCAAATTTATTCCTATGACCATGGTCATATCAACGTTATTATATACGATAATTGTACTAGGGTGACACCCAAAGACAAAGCATAGCGGCGCAGTTCCCTCTTAATTACAAATACGACCAGATGATATCCGCAACGGATAATAATCCTCTTGCTTATTCATCTGCCAATGTACTTCTATATTTGTGTATGTATGTATGTATATATTTATTTTGAACAGGAAAGAAATCCACATCCTTGTGTTCGGGCTGTGTATCCCATTTTTCTTTCCCGAGTTAGTATTTTGCCTCGGGCTTTTAACCAGTAACTCAAATAAAAATTAATATTATTATTATTATTACCTCTGGTAACATGCTGTATCTTCCACTCTGAAAACAACCTCTGAAAGACACTTGCTATACATTTCTTCAATCTGCTCTGTGACCAAGATGAAAGCATATGCGGTGGCAAGATTGGGGAACAACTTGAGTTGCTGGCTTTGGTAATCTAGCACTTGTGGTTCTCTTTTTCTGTATATTAAACAAAGCACTTTGATTATCTAGTTGTGTTATCCATGTGACCATAAAATGAATATGTTGATATGTTAAACAACTAAAGCCATGATCATAGCAGATACGATATTTGAAACGGAGAAACGATGATCGCTACATTTGCCGTTAGCATACAACAAACAAAAACGGATGGGCCCGTATTCCAGAAATGTATTTAGGGTGATTATAGCAAAACAAACATAAATCTTTCACATAAACTAATCGTTTTAATAAAAAGCATATTAAATCCAGAAGGATGTTTTGAATATGAAATCAATTTTAAAGTCGCTGAAATGAGTCCCCCAATGAGTCTGGTCTAAATTCAACTAGGTACACTAACAGGGCTAGTTTATAAGCATCCTTTATCTCTGTGTTTCCTTGAAAGAAGACAAATTTTCAGCAAAATACAAAATTCCTTACAATGGCTGCAATGGGCAGATTAGGACTTGCATTGAGTACTAAAACAGTTTTACACCAAGGAATACGGCGGTCCGGTAAGTATTTCCCACGGTGTAGTCTGTGTCACAGACTGCGAAAGATATTATCTAAATTAGTACTGCGCGAGAGATTAACGTTATCAGTCCGTCATAGCGAATGTATGCAAATGAAACTAAATCTCAAATATCTCCGGAAAACGAAGGGGTTCTATGGAGATTTTTGCATCAGAGGGTCCGTTACTATGTTTTGTTTTGAATATGTATCGTAATTGGGTCTGAACCTATAGAACCTAGTGAGAAAATTGAACGTTTCTGTCGGGTACTTCGGTGCTCGCAGACACGGAAAAGTGAACACGCAATCGCTACGGGCCGCATCCCTTTTTCCCACAATGCCTTTCGGTATCATTCCAGTCTTGAGAATTTTCAAACGCTGGTTTCAACTTTTTTTTTTTCAATTTTAGAAACGGGAAAACGACGTCCGGACCGCCGTAACCAAGGAATATGCAAAAATATCAATTTTGAAAAATCTTGAGGGCGCACTATTTTTCAAATATGCCAGTGTCTCTTTAACTTACAGCCAATTCCCTTCATTTTCATGCGAAGGTTTTATTAATATATCAGTGGTAAATCGAATACCTTCAGACAACGATAACATAAATATGGCATTGCAATAAAAACACACTCCGGAGTGGTCTTATTACAAAATCACTTGCTTTACACATTAAGAATGTAAATGTCAACCCCTGTCAACTTACCCTGGTAACATTTCCGACTGTCTGCGTACTGCACTATAGCGCACAGCAATTATGGACCCTTTAGCTAATGCGCGGGCAATGTGCCAAATCATGAGAACTCGGAACTGGGTCATAGTGACGTAGTTGAGCTTTGTTGCTGGGGGTGCAATGTAACTTCCGTCTGGTTCAATCTATTAAAAGGAAACGAGTTTTACAACACAGTTTCTATCTTTACATTGGATTCTATTGGTTGATGCTTATTCAAAATTTTGTGTCAAAGGTCATTAGACCTCAACAATTATTTCAAATAATAAGGGGTTACAAATTGTAATCATTTATTTATACCCAAACGTATAACAGAACTGGCCTTGCGCAAATACAAAAGAAAATCGTGTCTGCAGTACTATCCATATCCAAACCCAATACTTAGCGTACATCAACGCTATTTTGGACTTTAAAAAATCATTGCGTACCTGTTATAACCAACGTAGGTTCTCTCGTTTCCATCAGACTCACTGCTGCACCAAACTCCTAACCCACCCCTTTAACCAGGCCATCGCCAGTGTGAAAGCAACCATAGTCCGGCGGGAGCCACAGTCCGGGCTCCATAGACGATAACGGAATAAAGCGTGAAACTATAATGTTGCGTGAAGAGTCAACTGAACTGAGTGCCCTATTCCTTACCGTTGTAGCCGGACTATGAGTACGCTGGACTATTACTTCTACACCTGTTTTCTAAACCTCGTATAGAAAACCGGGCAAATGCAGATGCAGTGAGAGCGCCCTTGCCCAGCTGCTGTTCAGTAATGTGACCTATATCGATCGAGTGAACTTTGAACTGGGTTACTTATTCTGTGGATGTTATACGGTATATCTTTGTTCTACAATGAGGCTCAGGGGATTGCATTTATTGCCACCGCCTGAAAGACCGTACAAAGTTATGTAGATTGGTACACAAGTTATGTTTTAGTACAAAAATTTGTTTTTTTTGAAATAATTTTTGTGTCAAAAGTGTAAAAAAAAATCAGCAATGGGGAACATGTAAAAATAGAGGGTAAATCTTGTCTGGGATAAAATTTTGGTCACATTGTTTTAAACCTATACCAACTTATTCATCGGGCCATCTACGGTCATTAGTTTCAGGATTTAAGCTCATAACGGTTCAAGTTCATCCTGGGGAATCGCTGCATTTGACCTCTAATTACGTGAACAAATGGTGAAATGAGTGCACTTATTCCCTGGTCCTTTGGGACTATATGAAGAATTTGGGACCATTTTGAAAGAATCGGAACATTCTGAATGGTTTTACCCCAGGATGACCTTGAACCTTATTGCCCTATAACTATTTAACTATATATATATAAACCACAGATAAAGCAAACTATACCTTTTTATATATATGCCCAGAAAATTTGGGTATAATTTCAATACAATTATACCTAATTTATATATTGCCACCGCCCCTCCTCCTCCCCCCCCCCCCCCCCCCCAACAAACCTTTTAATCCTCCCTGTAAAATACACCCTGTTAAAAAATTTTCCGTAATTAAAGAAAACAGATTTTCCGTAATTTACGGATAATCTGTTTTACAAAAACAATAAAATAAAAACAAAAAACATAAAAAATGTTAATATAACGACTATTTCCAAAAATTCTGGCAGCAATATTTCCTGACTTTTTTCTTGTGTCCGTAATTTAAATTACGAGAAAATTTCTTTAAAATACAACATTTTTTCTTTTTTTTTTTTTTTTTTTTTTTTTTTTTTTAAAATAACTGTCAAATTTCCTTTAATTGACAGAAATTTCTGTAAATTTACCCTAAAAATGACTGGAAATACTGCTGCCAGAAATTTCCCATTTCCGTAAATTTACGGAAACTTTTTTAACAGTGCATGTTCCCTGCTACTTACACTTCTGGACTTTTGATATCTTATTCTCTCATCATTTCTAAGTATGACACGCCAAAATTGTTTCTGTTGCAATTATTTTGAGGTCACTATTTTTATTAAAATTTCTTGCACTCTTAAGAATTGTATGGATACAATAACCTGTCTGGTCATATCCTATCAACAGACGGTTAGAAGTGGCAAAAGTTCTTTGAAACTTTTTTTGGTGAAATATACGTCACACACGCGAGGCAGGGAATATATCGTGGCATGCCAAAACCCAAAAATACTCTACCAAAACCCCAATATTGACATTGGCATTTACCATCCAATACCCATGATACCAATAATCAAACATAGCCCATCAACGGGACATCCCGGTATGTTTTATATCAGTGCTTCTCTTGGTGTTCAAAGAAGAACTCAAAACAATCCTGTTTTCATGTTGAATGGTTGCAGATACAGGACAGTTACTTACCTTTGCATATTTCATGAACATGTTCTCTCTGGGAATACGCACATGGTCCAGTCGCAGGAAGCCATTGTCGATGTTAGCAAAACCAAATTTTGGTCCTATGTCTCCAAGTTCTACGCCTACATCACAAAATAATTACGGTAAATGCACGCATCAATGGTGTACCGACAGAGAGTGAGGGCGATACACAGAAAACCTATATAATCTCGAAATTACACATAGCAGGTGTTAGCACGTACAAATAATTTCAAAAGTAACTCACTTGTGTTTCCCATGTACAACTCTTAAATACCAGAGAGCAAACAATTGGCTCCTTTGGAGTTTACTACGGGATCACTCTTAAAAAGTAATATTTTACTCTTTCAAAGAGTGAAAATGGAGCAAACTTTAGTAGCTTTAAGTCTAATTTCACTTTTTTCGGAAGGAGTTTTATCCTTTGCAGAGTCGTGGTGGAACGGATTCATTATCATTATCATTGTGTCGAACTTACACTAGATTGTTTACCGCTTTTGCTTTTACAAAACCCACGCTTTAAAATTCTTTTTTATATATAATAAGAAACACATTGGATAGGATGTGTCTGTGTCTGCTACGTTCCTTAACAGGCAACCGGTGGAGAGTGATTAATAGTTGTGACGAACACTGGTCACGACCGCAATGCAAACACCACACGCGCAGCTTTATTTTGTAAGCGCTGGAGTCTTTTGAGGTCTATTTCATTGGCATTATTAGTAATGAGTTAGCATAGTCAGTGCAGGACAAGACCAAAGATCGTACAGCATGGTTGTAAGCATCAAAAGTGATAAACCTAAAAATAAGCCATAAGTTACATTATAGTAATTTACACTCTTACAAATAGCTCCAATCTGATTGGACATACTCATGGTGGAATCAAACATAACCCAAGGTTCTTTACACACACAGATGCAAGAAGAGAGATGTCACCAAGATATTACTTTTTGTGTTTTGAAGGCATATTTTTCAAAACAAAGGACGTAGCAAAGACAAATTAAGTCACATTTTCTTCAATTAGTAATATTCAATAGGGTTTCAGAATTACTAAGGATAAAGAGGTTGAATTATTGAATAACTTCAAAGTGGCACAATTTTGATTTTACCCTTTCGTTGTTAACTAACATATCTCGAGATTAAAACAAGCAAATTGAACAGAACAAACGGCACTTGAAAGCTAAGATTCTGCCCTTGACGATGATGTAAGCACTATATCACAACAGTATTTTCCTCATCAATTAGTAATATTCAATAGGGTTTCAGAATTACAAAGGATAAAGAAGTTGAATTATTGGATAAACTTCATCTTCGTTAGTAAAAGTGGTAATTGTAATTTTACCCTTTCGTTGTTAACTAAACATATCTCGAGATTAAAACAAGCAAATGGAACAGAAGAAACGGCATTTGAAATTTAAGACTGCCCGTGGCGTTGACGTAAGCACCATGTCACAACACTATTTTCTAATTGTGAAAGAGGGCGCTTTTCAATTGCAAATTTTTTTTGAGACCGGCTGTGCATTGTGAAACCGTTTGCAGCAATTAAGAAACACGTTCGCAGGGTTTCCTGTCAGGCTGTCTACAATTTAATACTCACAAACTTCTGTACTCGAGATGTGATTTAAATGTTTTGCTAGCTACCATTTTTACAAACCTATCCTTGGAAGACGTTCAATGAATCATTGTTCCAGATAACGAAATCACGCAGCTTTTTTAACCCTTCATAGTAGATGGTTTACCAGTAATTTGTAACAAATGGATGATCTCGAAAGACACATAGAGTGCACAAGACCGTTCCGGAGGCCATATCGTATTACTAAATCAAATTACTACAAAGAACCCATACGTCATTTTCTGACATTGTGATCCGCACGACTTGAGGTAATTTGTGTATCGTAGAAATTCTAAAATTGATGCATCAAGCAAAATGAGTCTGTCTGAAGTCGGTCAGATTCAATTTTTAACTTTTCATGTAGCAGTATGCATCTTTTAAAAAGCTACATTTGCTGAAATCCCCGTTGAAATTGACCAATTACTTCCAAAGATATATCAGTTGAAGGGTGGCCAAACAATAGGAAACAAAAGACATTATCTCCTTTGGTTGGCTATATCTCAAAATCAATATTTGCGACTTCCGACTCATTTTCGCATCACAAATATGCCCGAATTTTAGTATGACTCCGTTGTACATGGTTGTGCCCATGTGACCATGTGGTGTGTATTATACTTTGTCTCGGCGTCTGAAGTATGAAGTGGATACGCGCGCGAATACCCAGTGCCGCCTTTCAGTTGACATGGCGCTTGTACTTTACCTACGCGCGCGCTGAAAGTCGGTCAATGTATACGCCCGCCGTCGCTATTCATACTCGACTGGGACAGAGTATAGGTCGGTGGAGGTACGTGTTGACAAAAAGCCAAATTGACAAAAGACAGGGGCGGTCGGAACACAAAATAAAGTGACGGATGACGGGGGTCTGGTGTTTTTACCCCCAGCGGGATCCAAGGGGCAGAGCCCCTGGTGGGTGTTTCCGGCCTCAAGGAGGGACTAAGACACGACAAATGAGGACACAAGAGGAGACGTGTGTACTGGTGGCTTTACGGCTGTTGTTGACAAGACCATCATACTACGCATTCTCAGATCAATAGTAACAACTTGTTACAGGGTGATCCAGCTCCGTCCTCTCCCTCTTTTAAAAAAAATAAAATCTTAACAAATAAGTATCAATCGGCTTCCCTTTACACTATAACTATGAGCATGACAGTCTGTTCACTGTATTAAGGTTACAAACACAAAGTTGTAAGTTCCAACTTCCAAGAGTGTTGTGACATTTCAATACACGAGTCTTAGCAGATTGGTATCATAAAATCATGTAGCACTCTCACTAAGATTTGTCTTTCAACACTGTACTAATGTTTAAAACTAATTAGCCTTATAAGAATCAGCAGTGCGACGATACTGAATCTGTTTACTGCAGAACCTAGGGGATTATTATGCCCCACTACACTGGTTCAAGCAGTTTTACAGTTTTGTTGTGTGTTCCATACACTTTTAACATTCCACATCCAGATGAAAAAAATGAGATGAAGTTGTCACAGATGCATGATCCTCCTATTACAATCAGCAATTCCACGTTGGGCACAACTTTTTATACTGGCTCTTAATTGACAATCACTGATTTTATTAGCATGTATGCTAATGGCTATGAGCCAGCTTGGTATGTTAATGCATTTTCATGTATCTTTGTTGACTAAATTAGTGTTGCTTTGTCTTATAAATTGGACCTTGGGTGGACTACCAGTTTGCCCCATGTTAGACAAAATTGAAGGAATCTTATTCGATTCTCTGTGAACCACCGAAGACCTATTTTAGTCTGAAAATCATGGGGTTCATGAGTTTTAAAATAATTTCAAACACCTCTATAAGTGGTTACTTTCATTTTACATTCTGCACGGTATACCTGGCTGGAACCAGTTATACTAAACTAGCTTATTCTCTTGACTTTCTGAGTGACTTTTTTTTCACTCTCATTGAAAAATCAAACAAAAAAAAATAGATCCTTTTCTCTGTCATTCATAGTCTCTGTATTTTGGCTGGCCTGCTGGAGGTTGATCTTGTTCTGGTAGACTAGTGGCTGTGGTTTTGCTTGACGGCACACTTGCAGCTGTAAATTCTTCCTTAGTTCTGCTGGATACTGATTTGCTGACATTTTTCACACGCTTGCATTGTAGTCTTGCTTGATGACTTTGCTGGTGACTTTTCTGTAGACTTTTCTGTAGACTTGGTTAAAGACTTGCTTTGGACTTGGGTTGTAAGACTTGCTTGTGGATTTGGTTCTAGACTTGCTTGTAGACTTGGGTGTAGACTTGTCTTGGACTTTGGTAAAACTTGTCTTGTAGGCTTGTGGTACTTGGTGGATTCTTGGAGTCTCGGGGGAGACTGATGGTTCAGTGGTAGTTTTTTCTACATTGGGCTTCTATGCAGACTCCTCACTTGTGTGTTCTAAGGAACTTTCGTTTCTGCGGTTATTTCTGACCGTCTTCAGTCTGAACCAGGTATGATCTGGACCGAGCATTCTGCAAACATATTGCTTGCTTCCAAGGTTGCTTTGGCTGATCCGGTTGGATCCGCACGGTTCACCACTGTCAAGTTCAGGCAGGTCTTTGGTTGTTCTGTCGTATTTTGCTTTCGCCTTCTGCTTTCTGGCCTTAATGTCTTCTGGGACTCCAACCACTACTTTAGGTTGTAAGAGTTTCGCTGTTAGCAGCAGTAGTTGTGGCGGGTTCCTTCTCACATAGCATCTGAACAGGGCTTTTCCCTTCTGGATTAGGTGTATTCCTTCAGTCCAGAATTGTCAGGTGGATATCACATGATCTTGTGGTGCGTTCTTGATGAGCTTCTTTGCTATCTTACGCGGACTCTGCCTTTCATTAGCGTGGCTATGTCTCGTGCCGAGCTTGTCCGTTTTCTATTTCCCAATCTCTAGCAAACTTCTCATATTCTTCAGCAACAAATTGAGGTCCATTGTCTTACACTTTCTGGTGATCCCCGTGTCTGGAATTGCTGCTTGGTGATTTAATCACTGTCTTGGCTGTTTTTGTCCGTTCTAGTTGATTCTCTCCCAATAGTCAGAGTAAAAATCTACCGTTATGAGATTGTTTTGTTGTTGCATTGTAAGAGATCCTGGGCAACAATTTGCCACGGCCTGTCTGGTAAATCCTCCCCTGACAATCATGCTATTCTTTTGCTGCTTGGTTGGCATAAGTTGCATATGCTACTTGGTGACAGTCTTCTTCTCTCTGTGAGCCCATTCCTTGCCAACCTAAGCTTCCTTTGCTCTTCCTATACAAAAAAAAAAAAAAAAAAAAAAAAAAAAAAAAAAAAAAAAAAAAAAAAAAAAAAAAAAAAAGCTTGCACTCTTGATGCTGCTGTGCGTTTCTTCAGCATCAGTGGTTGCATGGACTTGGGACTATGATTCTCTGTCCTTTAAACATGATACATTTTGGCATGGTTTTTCTCTCTGTAGTTGTAGTAACTGTTCTGATTGATATTGGAACTTCTGATTCGTTGATCTGGCCAGCATGTTTTGCACCATCAGCATAGCTCCATCAACTCGGCCGTCGGTTTTGTCATTCTGAAGTTGAATGTTGTGTTGATGTGGTGACCTTCCTAATCTAGTTGGTTTATGTGCTCACGTTTCATCAAGATCGGGTGTTGAGGCCTTTCTTCTCTTTCAGTAGGCCTCTGCTGAGACAGTTCGCAATCAGCATGTCTTTTGCCGTGATGTGTTGTACTTGTAGCTCATATTTCTGGAGACGCAGTAGCATTCGTTGCAGTCCTCTTGGGGGCTGTGTGTATGGGCTTTCTGAAAATTGGAATCAATGTTTTTGTTTGTATCTGTGGGACTGTGATTTTGTCCCTTCCAATAGATGAATTGGTCAAATTTCCACAATCGCAAGCACTCGCCACATTCCTTTTTATTTTTGCGCATAGTTTTTCTTCCGGTGATGGTCAGTGCTTGTGATGCAAAGCATACTGCTTGTCCATTCTGCATCAATGTATTCTCCGAGTCCTGTTTTCTGACGCATCGCCTGTATGGTGACCTCTTCCCGCAGATCATAGTACTTCAATACTGGGGCGCTGGTCATCAGGGTCTTGCTGGCTTGTGAAGGACTTTTTTTTTTCATTTGATCAATCCATTCATAATGGCATCACGTAATCTGTGAAGTCTTCTCAGTTGCTCAGCCACTTTGGAATAGGCTGGAAGGAATTTGGAGAGTAAGTTACCATCCGATCCGCGTTGTACACCTTTCTTGTTCTCTGCGGCGGCATCTATTATTGCTTGGACTTTTTCCGGGTCTGGCTATGTAAGTCCCTCTGCCGTAATGACATGGCCCATGTTATGGAACCCTACGTCAGGCTAGTCTGGCTTTCTTTCTGTTGATCTTCAGGTTGATTCTCCCTTGCCTTCATGTCTTCTCTTCTTCTTTTCTTTTTTACTTTCTACTCTTCTCTTCTCTAAGAACCTGATTAAGTTCCTATCATGGTCAGCCTCGGCTTCCTTGTCTGTATCTCCACTTCCGTAGATCAGATAATCGTCAGCGATTACCTCTACACCGGGAAGATCTTCTACATTCATGTTGTCTGCGTTACATTCTTCTGGAGCGGTACAAATTCCGAAGGGCATTCTCAACCACGGGAACGCCCAAATGGTGTCCAAGGTTGGTTAGGTAGCTGCTTTCCTCTGAGAGTTTGATACTGCCAAAAGCCATCCTTGGCATCGAGCACGCTGAAGTAGTCTGTGCTTTTGCCAGCTTGGGGAGAACATCCTCTATAGTTGGCATCAAATAGTTTGATCTTCTCAAGGCTTGTATTTTAGGTGCTTAGACAATGCAGACTCTCAACTTATTTGGCTTCTTCACTACAATAGACTACTCAACCAATCTGTTGGGTCTGTACTTTGGCTATTATTTGCTTCCTCTCCAGGTCTTGTAACTTCTCTTTAATTCCTTTGTTTTTTAGGCACTGCCACTCGTCTGGGTTGATTTGTCACAAGGTTTGTTGTGATGGAAAGAGGGAAAGGTTTTTTGTACCGACTTGTCAATTGGATACTTGTAATTCTCCCGGCAGCAGCCAAGTCCATCGAAGACATCTGTGTATGTCCATGATATCTTCTGAACTCCCGTGTTGTTTTACTGGGTTGAAATCTGCTGGTGGTTTCTCTACATTGATTTGAATCAATCCCATCTTCAAAGCAGACTTTCTACCAATCCTTGGCCTTTGAGTCGTATTCTATAATCTTGAAATGAAGATCCAGCTCTTTCATTGTACTTTGCAGGTGAGAGTCTTCTCCCCATTTTTGCTCTTACGACCTCGTCATTATACAGCTTCAATTTTGGTTCTTGGTCATCCATCTGTGTGCGGCCAGTCTGTTGCACTTGACGAAGAGACGTTTACGACATGGCAAATTATGCTGCTCCCGTGGTCAACCCTCGCATTAATGTTCCACGTTAATCTTCAATGGCACTGTGATTTTGCCAGTTCCATCGACGCCCCAATGTTTCCAGTTGTTTTTGGGGGGTAAACAGTCTTCTTCATCAGATTCTTCAGAACACCAGTTTTCTCCTCATCTGACTCTTTCTAGTTGGTCCCCACCATATTCACTGGTTTAAATCTGCCTACAGCTTTGAATGATATTTTTCTTCCGCATTGTTGGAACTTCTGCGCAAATTTCTGGGCATTTCTTCGTTCAGTCTTTCATGATTTCCTCCACAATAGCTACACTCTTTCTTCTTCTTTGGGGTGTTTCATGTGCTGTGGCTGTCTGCGTGCAGTTTTTCTGTGTTTTCTTCTTGAATTTCTTGGTGGTGGTAGATTTTGTTGCATTAACACTTTCATTCTGTGTGGTCATACTTGCATCTGCTGTTTAGTAGCTTCACTAATCTTCAGGGCTTCTGTAGCTTACTTCAAGGAGCAACCTTTCTGCCTAACTGTCGATCTCTGCTTCATGGTCCTTTGACCCCAACACAAGCCTATCGCGAATCATGTCTTCTTCTACATCCTCAAATTGACAGGGTGGTTAGCTAGATGTCGAAGGTGGTCCAGGAATTGCTCAACTGTCTGATTTGGTTTGCTGTTGCGCCTAAATAAAACTGATAGCGTTCAAATCGTATATTGTGTTTCTGGCAGAAACTGATCATCCAGACTTGTTTATAATCTCTTTGGATCGTTTGATTTGTCCTTCTGTCAACTTTAGTCCTCTTACATATCTTTCTGCACTCACTTCCCATTACTGTCTTTAATGTTGCACTTTGCTTGTTTTTTTTCTTTAAAATCTTAGTAGCTATGATATAGTCTCATATCGTCCTTAAATTCTTTCCGTTCATTTCAGTGTCCCCCTTTTACCACTCATTGGTTTGGGAGGTGGTATTGCATCGCAGCCATAATTTGCTGTTTTCTTGCTTCGCCGATTATTTTCACACACACGGCTTTCCATTGCTGGCAATTAACTATTATTTGCAGCTCGTAGGAAGAAGCGCTCCACGCAGCAACAGCTTGTCTTTATGACTTGGGGCAACAAATTGCGGCGACTTTCAACCACTCAATCACACCGCGCACGCAACTAACAAGTCTCTTATATTTAACTAAGTTGGGTCTTTACGTTCTTTCTTGGTTCGTCCTTGTCTCGATCCTATTCTCTAACTCATCGCCACTTCTTGTACACCATGTGTTCCGGCCTCAAGGAGGGACTAAGACACGACAAATGATGACACAAAGGGACTTGGTGTACTGTGGATTTACGGCAAATGTTTTGATTGACAAGACAATCATTACTACGCATGCTCAGATCAAGTGTACCAACTATGTATACAGGGTGATCCAGATCCCGTAACAGGGGGGTATAGGGGGCAAGCCCCCTTACTCCCAGCGATTTTCGTAATTGGGAGATCATAATTTGTACAGGAAGTTAATAGGACTACTAGTCAAAGTGTACGTATTACTGTTCAGAAAAGAGATTGGACAGTAGGCCTACGTGTAGCATGTTTGTGGAGACGAAGAAAATGGACTTAAATAGAATGATAAACCGAAAAAAAAATCACCATGTCTTTTCTCTCTTCCATTTCTCCCTTTCTCATCCGTATCGTACCATCCGTACCGGTCTCGAGCCCTCTGAAAGAGGATAAGAAACGTTTATAATTGCCATTTATAGGGATCATCAACATGTGAACATTGAAGTCACCGAGAACCAGCTATCCATGAGTGTACACATATCCTCAAGAAATTGCTCCGAAACAGTCACGCACTTAACTATAATAAGGCTCTAACTTTACAAGTAGACATTTTGGGCCGATACACCGCAACAAATTGTCAGCCGACATGAATATGCCTCAAAAGTGATGTTCCAAACCAGTGGAGATGCAGTTAAATTATTCTTTTTAATAAAACACACAACCGATACCACCATGTTCTCATTTTTCCCGGGGTTTGTGGAGTACATTCACCTATTCGTTGGGTCTATCAGTGGATTTGTCTGCCATGGAAGGTTACTTAATGAACTTTAGAGGTGATACCCCTCGTGAGGTGGCGGAATCCAGGAGGGGGAATGGGGTAAAAAATTAAATGCTTATAATGCTGTAAAAAGGTAATCAAAGTGTTCGTCTTGTTACAAGGAATAAAAAGGTAAAATTTTGTACTAGTACTAGTGTTTACAACTAATGGTTACGGAGATATACAAATATCGTCCAATGTAAAAGGTCACACAAAGGTTCACTTTTTTATTACATAGATAACTAATCTTTAAAATGTCTCATTTTTGTAACCTTTTCCACAGTGGAACCTGGAATATGGCTTCAACCGGATCTCTTTTTACACCTATGTTGAACGCTAATTAATAGCCCGGCGGGAGCAGTGTCCGGCTCTTGACATGATAGATTACTACTGAATAAACTTGAAACTAATGTTGCGTGAAGAGTCAACTGAATTCCGAGTGCCCTATTCTTACTGTTGTAGTGCGGCGGAATATAATTATTTATACAACCGGGATCAAACTTCTAACAGTAATGTAGATTTTCTGAAGGACGGTATTATGCCGAATCATATTTGAGACAGGTAGTTGAATAGCACCTAAATTGGAAAATGGTCTCAAACGCAATGTGCTAAAATTAACGCATTATTTGCAGCTCTTAGGAGAATCGCTCCACGCAGAAAAAAAAAACAAAAAAAAAAAAAAAAAAAAAAAAAAAAAAAAAAAAAAAAAAGCAAAAAAAAAAACAAAAACAACAGCCTTTGTCTTATGACCGTGGGCAACAAAATTGGCGCGACTTTCAACCACTCAATCACACACGGCTAACGCAACTAAAGTCTCTATATATTTAACTAGTTGGGTCTTTACGTTCCTTGTCTTGGTTGCGTCCTTGTCCCTCGTATCCTTTCTCTAACTCATAGCCACTTCTATACACCAGTTCCCGGCCTCAAGGAGGGACTAAGACACGACAAATGAGGACACAAGAGAGACGGGTGTACTGGGGATTTACGGCATGTTGTTGACAAGACAATCGTTACTACGCATGCTCCTATCAATTAGTACCGAACTTGTATACAGGGTGATCCAATCCCGTACCAGTGGGGTAATAAGGGGCAAAGCCCCCTTAAGCCAGCAATTTTCGTAATTTGGCGATCATAATTTGTACATGAAGTTAATAGGACACTGTCAAGGTGTACGTATATGCTGTTCAGAAAAGAGATTGGACCGTAGGGCTACGTGTAGCATGTTGTGGAGACGAAAAATGGCTTAAAGAGAATGATAAAAACCCCGAAACCTAAAAAAAAATCACCATGTTCTTTTCTCTCTTCCCTTTTACTCACGCTCCAAACGCATACTCAAAAATCTCCCATTCCCTCATCCGTAGCGTTTACCATCCCTTACCGGTTCGACGAATACCTACCTCGACAGAGGATTATAACGTTTACGAATGCCCATTTTATAGGGATAATCCATCGTGACCATTGAAGTCACCGATAACAGCTTACCATGAGTATACACATATCATCAGAAATTGCTCGAAACGCAGTCACGAACTTAAATATAAAAGGCTCTAACTTACCAGTAGACATTTTGGGCCGATACAAAACAAGAAACAACAACACCGCAACAAATTGGATTTCGCGACATGACTATAGCCTCAAAGTATATGTCAAAACCAGTGGAGAAATGCAGTTTAATTATTCTTTTTAAATAAAACAACACACCGCTACACCATGTTCGTCATATTCTTTCCACGGGGTTGTGGCGTACATTCAAACCTATTAGTTGGGGGTCTATCATTTGGAATTTGCTTCCTGAAGGTTAATTAATGAACTTTAGAGGTGATACCCTCGTGAAGTGTGGGCGGAATCCATGAATGGGGGAATGGGGTTAAACACTTAAAATGGCTTAGAATGCTGTAAAAACGGTAATCCAAGTGTTTCTCTTGTACAGATTACAAGGTATAGATGTTGTAACTATGTCGAGTCATACCAACGTATGTTACGGAATATGAACCAATATCGTCCAATGTAAAAGGTCATCACAAAGGTTTAAAGTTTTTTATTCAATCGATTTCTTTAAAAGTTCTCATTTTTGTTAACCTTTCCACAGTGGAACCTGGAATATGGCTTCAACCGGATCTCTTTTTACACAAAACCGATGTGAAAGTAATTATAGCCCGGCGGGAGCCCGTGTCAGTGTCTGGGGGGGGCTCCATGACATTATAGTTCCTACGGAATAGCTTGAAAAACGAATGTTGCGTGAAGAGTCAACTGAATCGAGTGCCCTATTCTTAATGTTGTAGTGCGGCGGAATATATTATTTATACAAATCCGGGATCAAACTCTAACATTACTGTAGATTTTCTGAAGTGGCGGTCTTATTATGGTGGCCCGAATCATATTTGAGACACGTAGTTGAATAGCACGAAATTGGAAAAAAATGGTCTCAAACGCAATGTGCTAAATAAAACATATCTGGGCTATCTTATTGATGCTGATGCCATTTTCTTAAGGGCTAAGGAAAACTTTAGGTTCTTTCTTCTCCTCCATGTAAGTTCATCACAAACTATCAATAGAAGTATGTATTTAGATGAATAGAGTTGAATGGTTGTTATCGGCTTTTCTGTATAGGCTTGATTGATTTCTTCATCCAGTTCCTTAACGCACTAAATACACTCCATGTTAACCATTTCTTGCGACCCTCCACCATTCTTCCTGCATTAACGCAAGCGATAGTCGGCGCCGCGACAACAAGTGATCATTTCAACGGTGACGGGAAATCTGAAATACACACTATACAATAGGTTTTCCAATATGCGAGATTCAAATACAATAAGTTTTTGTCAGGTTTCCTTAAGTTTTTATTAATGTTTTGTGCACAAACGTTAAACCGTTCAACGTTGCCGCAACTTTATCAATCAGCGTCTTAAACCGGTTAATGGTTGGTGATCTTCCAAGCTTCTGAGCTGTACCATAAACATGTGCAATGCCAAGATCTGGCCTTTGGAAATGAGCTTGTGACACTACAGCGTGTGTTACAGACTTGCCCACTGCAAACGGTTATGGATTTAAATCATTTTACGGCTCACCCCCATAGGCTTGGTACCTGATAAATTGGCCTTTTAAAAATTAATCTTCTCATGAAATTTCAACCTACAAATTCTGAATACTTTTTAATAAATAAAAACACTATTATTTTTAACCCAGGAAAAAGTTGTGTCCTCCACATGAAATGAGAGCACATTATATCGACAACTTAATAAAATTCAACTCCATTTCTTCTAGAATATAGTGACCAATGGATATACATAACCTCAACCTGCTCAAGCGAACAATGGGCTAAAGGTATTCAATAATCGGCCCGCACATAATTCATATTCTTATTTACTCTTGTTCCATTGTTTGGTGCAGTGGGCAGGGGGGAGATTGGAAACAATTTGGAATGTTATGTCCTTGCCCGCGTTGCGTAGTTCTTTCTCCCGTTCGCGATGAAAGACAGCTTAGTTTTCGACTGGTTGTTCAATTAACGTTGACCATATTATTCCTAATTTTTTTTTTTCGCAAAAGAAATGGTTAAAGGGGGACAAAATTCATGATAGAAAAGTCCTTTGCAAGGGCTGACCTAATTTGTTGCATAACCTACATATCCTCAAGTTATTGTCTTTACAAACCTTTTTCATTCAATTTCCAAGAAGGCATGGTATTCAGCGACCTTAGTTGAAAACTCATATGAGCGAGGTGAGTTTGTTGCCCTTTATTTATGAACGATACTAGAGCTCCGATACGTGGAAGTGATAACACCTGAAACTAGCTTGAAATGTTGTTCAACAGTAAATGGCAGTAACATGGACTTGCAATACCCGATGATAAAAAATCCGACTTGTTTCTAGGTGGATGTTGAATAGTCAAACCTCTATTGTTCGCTTTGAGTTTACATGTACATATTGTCACTGATATCCTCTGCATTTTTCTAAATAATGTTGCACTCTTTCATTTGGGGGATACAGCTCTTCTGGTTTACAAATATTATTTATTAAAATTTTAGTGAAGGAAGTAAGTAATCCAGGGCTGTAGCCGCAGAAAGATGGTAAATCGCAAACGTATCACGGCCTAAGTTAACCGGTTAATTGATATAAATAATATTTAATTAGTTTAATAAACATTCAGAGTTGTGACATATCAAAACATTTTTCAACCACATCTTAATCGAATACGATTTACGTGAATTTCACTCTTTGTTTTCCCCCCAAAAGAAAAAACACTTATAATTTGCTTTACGAAATGTAAACGCAATCTCTTTCTCTTGGGCAATCTCACATTTCCAGGCCAACCCTTTCGTAATGTTAACGTCGGGTATGTAAGTCAAATTCCTGAGTGGCAGGAGCGTAGGTAGCTGTTGTTTCTACGGCCAAGTATAAATGTTCCTGTGGGCATGGTGTAGAATTAGTTTTCGTTAAAAGGGAGAACTTTCATGCCTAACAATATTGTTTACACTGAGAATATTATTAGATGTCCAAAAAGTGTCTTATTGACTAATTAAATATTAGTCCATGCACATTTAATTTTTTTATAATTCCACAAAATAGTGTAAAAGAATTGGTTTGAATTAAAAAGACTGTTTTTTTAAAGATTTTTCCGGATTAATCTCTTCATTCAAGTAATTCACACTGATTAGTACTTTTTCATTACAAAATTCGTCAAACGACAATTGAGCAAATTACCAATTGTACTTAAACTCGTCATTTTTTGTGCTGACTAACTATTCTGTCATTTGGTGAGTCTAAGTCGTCTTTAATTATTAATTATTTGTCATTTTACAAATTAAAATTCGTCCAGTCATTAATTTGCCATTTTTAAGTGTAATTTGAGGTAGGTGACGAAAATATAAAACCCTGTTTTACGGGCCCGACCGCCCGACTTTTATTTTGCAGAATGTTTTTTAGTTTTTCCAAAATCCATGTAAAATCAGCCGATTTAGCCCAAATTTATCGATTTTGGCATTTGTTTTTTTGGAAAATGTGTGTTTAAAATGTTCCCTTTTTTTTTCTTCTCTTAATTTTCCAGATTTTTTGGGCGATTTTAAGGGCCAATTTGAGCTGCCAGAAATAAAAAAAATTAAAAAAGAAAAATTCGGCCCGACCCGACCCTACTCGAAGGTCCACTCGCGCATAAAACAGGGTTTTCTTTTTTCGTCGCCTAATTAAAATATTTTGTAATCATGAAAACTAGTTAAAATCGGGAAGGTTATCTTCCAGCATAGCAACGTGTTCCAAGCATTGAAGTACATTATATTAATGCTAAAACAACCATCATTTGAATGACTAATTGTTAATTATCAAATAGACCTTTTTTCTAATTAATATTCCAGTGTAGCTTTGAAGAGATCATTGTTTAAATCATAATGCATATTCATTATTTCTGTAAGCCACCCCTAACCACAGCAACCATGCACTGTAAAATAACCCGTGCCTTTTCAATGAAATACTGTAAAAAGTATTTGACTGTAATTGGGAAGACGCGCCAAATCACGTAAATTTTAAATGTTCATTTTACAGGCCAATGATAACTAATTTTAAAATGTAACTTTAAATTCGAATTATCAACATTTTATACCACCATTATGATTTTTAAATTATATGCTTTAAGTTGCTAAATTTACAGGAAAACTAACTGTAAATTTTCCTAGAAAATCCTGTCATCCATTCTGTCACAAAAAAAAACCCGGTAAAATACACATCTTTTACAGGATTCAAATTCAAATTAACTGTATATTCACAGTTGGGTGTAATAACATTTTACAAAACAACTGTAATTTACAGTACCACAAACAACACCGAAAAAAATGTTGCTAGGCCTACTAATTACTGTGTTTCCGTCAGTGATGTTTTTTTATTCTCCACACATTCACATCTTCGCAATAACAATATTATGTTTTAATTCATTGATTAAATTCATTCTTACAACAGACTTGTTTTTTTCCGGTTTGTTGGCAAATGGATGCCATGACATTCTGGCAAAATTTACAGTATGTTTTGACAGTGTGCACAGCTCAGCACCCGCTAATTCAAACTAAATCCTGCCCCCTATACCCTACCCGAACGCCGACCTCACCTGACCCACCCGCCCAAAACCAGTCCCCTGTACCCACACCCTACCTCAATTCAAATAATTAGCACCTATTACCCCCACAACCCCAATACCAGTACCTGGCCCACTTCGTGAAACGAACCAAAGTTTTATTGGATGTGTATTGTCTTATGACCCTTCACGTGTGCGGTAAATGTTTGTACTGCAAACCATTTAAGAGAAACGTTTCTTCGGGGATCTATGACAACCCCGGGCACCAAGGAGTGAAAACACCTTCACTGGAAATATAATAACCCATTCAAAGGTAGGCGGGCATCCAAAACTTGCCAACATGATTAGCTCTAGCACGCCTGACTAGAGTAGTAGTAGTATGATAATTATTTAGATGGGCTGGACTCGTACTTGAATCAGTGAAGGGTATTCAAGAAAAACTGATTTAACGTTATATAGTAGTAGGGGCCGTAAGATGACCCACTATACAACCTGAAAAAAACTATTAAAGGCTCTTTGTATATTTCTGGGAGGCTATATATCCGGGGGAGAATCAAGTTATCTGGAGTAATGATTGCATAACATTGGAATGGCCATGCCATTATATAAAAAATATGGATAAAAATGGAATATGTTGATCCAGTATGTATTGACAAAAACGGGGAGTCCCGTTCACTAGACGAAACCAAAAAGATGTTTACACAAAGGAGAAGTGTGGATTTACATATATAGCCTTAAAAAAGGTAATTATACAAAGTGTGCAAAATGCTAAAATTTTTCCTATAACAATGATATTGTGTTCTATGATTTGGCAAACAGAGTGTTGCATTAATGAAATTTTCCACTAACTTATAAGAAAAAAGCAAGCTATCGAAATATCAACAAAACCAATCTGTCAAAGTGTATGGGAAAATAAATAATTCGAGAATCACCACAAATTCATTGGATAAACATTGGAAAAATATATGAGGCCGTGAAAGATGATGAAAGAAACCTCGTCTTAAAACATTGAATTGGAAAATTATTAGTAAAATCTATGCAACAAAGGTGTTTCTTCACAAAATAGGAAAAGTGGAAACAAGTATGTGAAACGTGCAATAAGATTGATGATATTGAACATTTTTTCTTTGAATGTAAAAAAATTGAGAGTGGACAGAAGTTGACAACAACTTCAACAAAAGTATAATGTTGCAACATTAACACAAAAAGGATGTCTCTTGGATATGAGGCAGAAGAAAAAGGGAATTAATGTAATTAATAAGATAATAGTAGAGGCTAAACTATCAATAGTAAATATGTTATGGGAAATATCCAGACGTGATTGGTTTACTCTACTTTGAATTAAGTATTAGAAATATGTTGTAAGTGAAGTATGTAATATCAAATGTAAATAATGAGAAGAGAAACAAAATAAAAGATTAAAAAAATATTGTTCTTGGACAGATCCTCCAACTGATGAGTCCTGTGTGATTTAATAGTGTGGTACTAGTGATAGACCTTTTTGCATAAATATTTCATTTGGGTACTATTAAAAACCCCATTACCACTGCTAAATGAGCCAACTCCCGAAATAGTCGAAACCAAATACCACGCACCAAATCAAGCGGCGCTGTGATTCGCCCTTCTGCAAAATGTTTCTCTCTCAAAAAAAATCAGACAAAACCTTCCAACGACCATCTTGAAGGTGGAGAATAACAAATTGCGTGAGCGCCATAAGGTCGTGGAAGGTAGGTATCATACTCAAGTGTATCGCCCTCTCACTCCTGAGAGGGAAATGCACTGTACTAGTGCTAGCTTCCTTCCACAACCTTACTTTTGCACAGAATACCACTGCATGGCTTAATCGGTGGCGGAAGAAGGTCGCAGAAGGTAGTCAACGCCAACGCAACCCCGGCCCTGTCAACGCCATAGTCACCTAATGCTCCTGGGTCAAGATGCTAGGTCGATCAGCCAAGAGGGATTGGACGGCGACACCCCTCTCCGCTTGACTAACACATGCATCAAATAGACTTGTAGAACTCCAACCAACATTGTCCAAAATGTCTGGGATGAAGGGCTCTTTATAGAATGCCCAGGATGAAGCGTGAGCTCGAACATCATATGCCCTAACCAAGAAGCCAGTCAACCAATCATGGTGTTTTCGTGTGCATTTCAGATGACTGAGGAAATCCAGCTGGCTCAATGTGTCTCTTGCTGCAGGCTTCTCTGAGCTGTCTGCAACCCCGGTCTACAACTATGGTGAGACGTGGCAGAAGCACCGGTTTCGGGGTAAAAGGAAGAGTCTGATTCTTGGCCAAAAAGCATGCATGTGGAAGAATAGAGACCTCCTTGCGCTCAAAGTGGGGTGTGGGCCTCGTCCGTAGACAAGGCATGTATATCCGAACTCCCTAAGGCCACAAGCCACAGCCACAAGCCACAGCAAACAAGCCACAGTCACTAGGAAGTTCCAGAAGACTAAGCTTTCGGTTGGGTTTAAACTGTTCCGACACCAAGAATTGCAAGACCAATGGCAAATCCCACTCCGGAACAAGGCTATGAACCGGGGATGACCCGTAAACATACCCTTCACCAGATTGGACAAGAGGGGACTGAAAGAAACCGTCATGCCATCATCAAGCCCTTTACGGGTCTGGCCTGTGGCTGTTTGGTAAAAAAAAACCAAAAACCTCGGACAGTCAGGACACTAAGTTAAACCCACTCCTGAACGACTTCCTTAAGGAAATTGCCAACATGGTCTACGGTCTCAGAAATGGATCAAACTCTCTATCGGCACACCATCTTGCAGTTACTGTCCATTTTCCCTATTCACTGTGCACACAGTGCATTCAATAGGCCTATGACCTGTCATGCAGGCCTATGACCTGTCATGCGTACTCTGTGCTTAACGCATAGGACATGAGAAAACTCACGTCGTTGCGAGAAAAGTGCTCAAGGGATTTTCTTGGTAGAAGCTCTAATTGTAGAATATATTATCATCAATAACATATGTGAATTTTATTACGATAGAACATTCAGAAAAATCCGAAAATGGTTAATTTATAAAGGGTGGTATTTTGGTAGGGTATAATGCTAACTCTATGGCAAAAATCACCAGAGATTGCTGGGCAGATTCAAGAGGGCGCCATGGACAAACGGTTAGACCTATACTCTTCGTAGAAGCTGACAACCAAGATAATCTTATTCTCTATATGGTGATGTAATTTGGTTGACATACGGTGCTGAAAAAGATCCGAAACGACCATTTCTAACAAGGCTTCCAACATGTGTAAAAACAGGCCTACTCGCCAATGTTCATGCACACAGTGTGTGGGTAATCGCTCATCCATAGCATGTCATTGATCAGTGATTGGATGGTGCCCTGTGAAGTGGGAATCATTTACATACGATCAAACTTATGAATGGATTCATGTCACTATGATTTGGTTGGGTGGGCAAAAGGTCGAGGCCCGTTTGCAGTGGACACTAACTATGCAATATGGTAATCCTATGATGCCCTAGTGAATTTGCCTGAACAGTGAGCATGGCAGCCTGTTCAGAAAGTCCCACCTCAGTGTACAGTCTGCAGAAATGCACCAGACAGGTTCGGAGCATGGGCGGTGCACTCTGGGACGAACGCGTCGGCTGAAGGACCGCTTACCAGGGCCCTTCCCTTAGGAAGATGGATCAGTTCCTTACAAGCAGATCTAACGGCCTGGGAAACCACAGCTGTTGTGGCCATAATGGGGGTACCAGCAGGACCAGGCAGTCTCGAGACAGAGCTACTCGAGGACTTTTGGGATCATGGCAACCTGGAGAAGCTATGATCAAGCATATGTTATTAATCCTGAAGGGTCCGCTGCCATGGCACCCGTTTGACTGTCCGGGGATCCGGGTTCCAATAGAAGGCCCTAATATGCCACAATCTGACGATTCATGACTGAGGCAATACGCCAGTGGGGCGGGTTCTTGGATTTAGTCGGAAAACCCATGCTCGTTCCACAAAAAAGAGGGACAAGCTGCAAAATGCGGGAATCCGATAGGGGTATCAAATTCACAATAATCAATTTAGTACCGCTAGGGGTACAAAATTCAGTTGTGATGTGACTGGTTACAATGATACAAATAGGGAAAAATTAACCTAAAAATATCAGCAATGAACCCTAGTGTGTATTTTGTGCAGTAGCACAAGTGTCATTTTTCTTGTATATTGGCTATTTTCATGTATTGAGAACAGGTCCCGCAAGGGTATAATCTAACGGCAAATTTATCTTCAATCTTCAATCAATTATTTGTGTCATCATAGAATCAGCATAAAAACATATGATAAAATTGTTACAATATAATCAAAAAATATTTTGCACAGACAAGCTAAAGATGTTTGTAATACATTAAGTGGAATTTCAAAAGAATATATAATGGGATAATACTATGGAAAATAAGTGAAAATAGCACAGTAAGGATGTCCATATTAACTGCATGCTCACCGTTAGGTGTATATTTTTTACTGAAAACTTAAGTATAATTTCACCAAATCTCCGGTCCATTAGGGGCCGGGTATATTTAACTGAAAATTTGTCCCGTTGAGGGGTACTTCTAGAACCCCTGGTACGGGCATGGGTGCCCAACGAAAATCCAAGACGGCTCCCCCGGGTCAAACACGTTCAATTTAGTCAAACTTTAGGATGTATTTTATATTTTTATATTTTTTCGGACATTCTATATTTAGTTTCTGTTTTTTTATTGTGTAAACGATAACGATGTATTTTTTACAATAGTACAATGCGTATTTAAACGAAACAGGAACAAATACACACCGGAGGACAGCCGGAACATGTTTGTAATATGCACTATTATTTTTACACTTTTTACGTGTTTCGTAGAAGATAAGAGTTTCAAAAAATTCTCTAGTAATGATTGCTCCGCCGATCATCCATTGCGGCAGAGGTATACTACGATCAATGTCGCTGTTAATCCTCCTTTTGTAAGGTGAATGGAGTAACAGATTAAAACGGTGGTGGCGCGATGTGCTTTCTCCCTTATCTCTTTCTTCCATAATCGGAGCAAGCTTTGAAACCGCGGCACTCTCTCTCCTATCACAGCAAGTGAAAAAAGTTCATTGTTCTTTGCATAATCTGGTACATTTGAGGCCTTGCAGTATCCGAAACACTGACCGCACACAAACACAGCTCTCCATTGACGCCTTATAGAAGATTCTAGTGACAAGTCAACGACGCTGAATTCGGCATGTGTAGTACATTGGGTTTAGTGACTGACCTCATAAAATATACCACCACAATCGAATGTGTGTACAGTGTACGTGTCATGCAAACCAGATGGACCGCGCCACAAAGACAGAAACAATTACTCCCCATTGATTTCCCAGTTCAAATTGGTACACTGCCGGAACAATAGCCAGCATATTTCATTGTCACCTTATTTTTAAAGTGAATGCCCCTTGCAATGATGACACTGGGGTTCAGGAATGATCGTTAATTGGAATGTTAATACCGAACAAAGATAGTACATTCTCACTAGTCACATTATATCGCGCAAATCTACGATAGTTAGGAGTGTAATTTTTCAACCCTAATTCCGGGATTGACTCATGGCGCAACATTACAAACATAAACCAAACACCCAACACTTAACAACGGAAAGTCTTACTTAAATTCTGTGTTCAGCTTCCGATAGCCGAGACCATACAGGATTTTCACATTATATTGCAATATAATTTTGACAAGCTGAGGCTAAAACGTTCTCGAACGTCATGAACATACATTGAGGAAATTCCAAAATCTCCCCGCTGTTGTATCAGAAATATGACGTCACATTCAGTAATGAGAGTAATGACGGCGCTTTTCTTCATGGTAAAATTGTTATTAAAGAAGTGTGTACGTGCTCATACAATGGATTGGAAACCTGGGCTTAGTAATGGAGGCACTGACGGCCATTATTGGTAATACAAAAAGAGCCCAAGCAGGTGGTAAAGAGCCGGTCAATGTGTGAAATCAATGAATGAACATTAATGAAATGTAGATAAGCGACAGATAAAGAATTTAAGCCAATTCAGTGAGCTCATTGTATGTCACGTGCGCGCGTAAGGGATGGCGTGTAATCTGGAACGGGGACCCGGGATACAACTTCTGTTAAACAGATGTCTCTTGAATGGCTATTGTGTTCGGTAGACAATGATGTCCTCCGGTTGCTTCATTCATACTAATATACAATACTGGTGTGTAGAACCGATCCTTTTAGATATAGAGTGCTTTTTTTGTCTGTAAAAATTGCAAGCGGTAATAACTGCTATGGTTAGGATTCAACTTGTTCCATATACAATGCTAATCTTTAAACCAGGTGTTCTCCTTTTGTTGGTTATTCAAGTTCCTTTATCCTTTTAATCCTGTGTATAGCTGTGCGTATTCCATTCGTGTACTTGACTTTCTTCGGTCAACACGCTCTGTCTTTGTGCCTGTGAAAGAGGATCGTTGAGCACTAGGGATTCTGAAAAAAAGATCATTAACACAGTGAATAACAAAAAAATTGTTCATGAAAAAACACAAATTTGACCCCTTGACCGTTTACTCAATGTGACGTAGTTGATGTTTTCATGATCTGAATATTTTCGACTTTCCTATGCTGAAAACTGAAGTTAATTTGTGAAGAAATGAGGTAGATATAAAATATTTTTCCGGCTGATCCATAAATATGGTCACCATATTCAGACAAAATAATGTTAAAACCCAGCTTAACGTGTAACTCCCATTGGAATGGGGCATAAAAATGGATCAGCCGCGAAAAATTTTAACATCTACCCTCATTTCTTACCAAATTCCTTCATTTTGCAGCATAGAAAGTCGGAAAATATGCAGGCAGATCATGAAAAGATCAACTGCATCACACAAACTGTTGTGGTTTTTCTCATGCACATTTTTTTATTCACATGTACTTAGGTTATAGTGGATAGTGCGGTGTTATGTAATCTTTTCCAAGTATAGTCGATTCATGCTAAAGTGATTTTTTTTATGCTGGGATAGGGCGGGATGATTGGATAGAAAGAGATTGTACCATATTTAGCATCTATTTGTCGCTATCTAAAAGGCTGATCTCTGACATGATCTTATCATTGCCACAAGACAAAATGTGAAACCGTTTCTTTATCACAAGCAGGCTATTCGGCATGCTCTTATTGCTGATGCACAATGTGTATGATCTACATCCCTCTAGTCACTAATATCAGGGAAGGAAATTGAGAATGAGATGGCATCATCATTTTGAAGCAATGTCCAAGTTTTAGTCTTGACATACCTCACAGCATGAAAGGTATTATATCTATGGTTAGCTATTCACATCAGTTTGTAGAAATCAGTTAGTTATGCGTTACTAAATTCCTTATCCGAGCATTTTTTCCCTTTAATTGCGTAGCCGATCATACAGGATTGACAGGTTAATATATTTAGGCCTTGGGGAAGATATCATAACAAACATGATATTAGTCAACAGCCATTGAGTAAACTAACTTAAAACACAAATAAATGTGGGCTTTTTTATATATAAGGTCCCTCCTAAATGCTTAAATGCACGTTTGAAAAAAAACACGGAGTGGACCCCTACCTTGGGTTAGGGAAATTTCCCTAGATTACAAGAAAAAAACGCCACCTCCTTTTTTGTGGTGGTCGTCAGGTTGTCCTCTTGGACCGTTCGGGATCTTAGCGCTGCCACTAGCTTTGAGATTCCATAAGCTCCCCAGATTTCGTTGGGGTCGAACGAGGTAATTGAGATTAAACAGTTGGGGCCGACCCGCCGACTGCCGGATCCGGCAAGGTTGCCGCAGCCGGCAATGTGTTGCCGGGGGTTACGGCCACTGTTGTTCCCACATGATTGCAAGCGCGGTAAATTAAAAGGTGGCCGCAAAATGAAATTTTAGAGTATAGAAAGTGAGTGCCAAACAAAGGATTTCGTCGTTCGTCGAAGAATGTTTTAAATATGAATAAAATATAAATTTTTGTGATTATAACAAACAATGTTTAACCTAAAGTTTCAATAAAAACGAAAAAAGTGAGAAATTTGAATTTTCAAATTTTAACCCCAACCCCAAGGTGAAATGATTAAGTCCTGGGTGAAAATTTGCACAATATCACATACTTTATCATGGGTTTAAAATAGGACCTCCCTCTTAAAATATAAAGTCCCCATCAAATAAAATCGTTCAAGAAGGTTTCCGAATTCTGCAGGGATATTGTTTTTATGTTGCGGACAACTGGCAATTACTGCCGGACTTACGGCAACATTGCCGGGTCCGGTGGCGGCACGGAATGTTAAAGGTTAACGAGAGATTTCACATATCAGGTGCTACCTAAAAAAATAAAAAAACTAATTTTGCCCTGATGTAAGATTCCATCAAAAAATCCCCATCTAATGTCGTATAGGAGCAAATACGAACTTCAGCTCAAATTTTATATTGAATATGAAGCAATCAAAATCACCTTTTTCCTTCTTTAAGAAATTTCTGTTGTAGCCAAATACTTACAAGGGTTAAGAAAATCCATGAGATAAAATCTAATCTATATGAAATTACTTGATGGACCAACAATATTTGGATGCCCTCAAAATTTCTTGTTGCACTTAAGGATCTTGCCCGGGGAAACAAAACACGTTGCAGGCAGTGTTGTGGCACCAGCACGGGGCTCACGATATAATTATAAATAAGGTTTTTGGATATTTAGTACTGCGATTTATCCGCTGTACGCCACACGTGCTGTCGTGTATTGTGTAAGTGCAAGTTCATTAACATGTTCGGTCTTTGGGCATTCTGGGCATAATTGATTTATCAATAATTTACAGCCTAGGCTACCGGCTAGGCCAGCTCTCCACACGGCTCATCACAGAACATCCACTTGTTTCATCCGGGTGGCAGCCGCCGCGGTTTAGAGGGCTAAAACAATCCATTCCTAGCGGTTATGGTGCTTGCCTGTGGTCGGCATATTTACCAAAAATTCCGGGTTCGAATCCCGGCGGGTCACGTGCTGGATTTACCGGGGGGGTACCAATCAGGATTGACTCTGTATACCAGCTATATTGATTAAAATACAGAATGACCGCTTTCCTCATGATTCACTTGGAAGGAATGGGGCCAAATGAATAACCTGGAAAGCATCCCGTCCTTCGGAGGGGGAGGAAGTGCAAGCCGTCGGTCCGGTTTACAGAGAGTCACAACGTACATGTATTTCGATGCCGTTGTCGAATAAGAGTAGGGTGCAAACCCAGACGTTCCAACAGCCCGTCTCAAAATGCGGGCCATGTTAGGACCGTCCGTATGCAGGGATACAGCGGGCCGGGACAGCTACCAGTGAATAAATCCGACATCACAAAAGCATTACCAATGACTTGGGAATACGCTAAAGAGGGAAAAGCTCCTTCCTATAATTATAAATACCAAGTTTATTTTGATTGGTATTGTCTTATGACCTTCAAGTGGTGCGGTTTGGGTAAATGTTGTTTGTACTTGCAAACATTTCTAAGAAACGTTTTCTTAGGGATCATGGACAACCCCTGGGCACCAACGGGAGTGAAAAACCTTCACTTGGCAAATATAATAACCCATTCAAGCGTAGCCTGGCTATCCCAAAACTTGCCAACCTGATAGTCTAGCACGCCTGAACTAGTAGTAGTATGATATACTTCTTGTAATATGTGCGCTTGACTAGTAATTGATCACGACAGGGTATTCAAGCAAACTTGATTAACGTTATATAGTAGAGGCGTAACAATCCGTAACATGACCACTATACAAACCTTGAAAAAAGTCTAATAAAAGGACTCTTGGTAATTCTGGTAGGCCTAATATCCGGGGGAGATCAAGTTATCTGGAGTAATGATTGCATAACAAGTAATGGCAATAATTCTATAATAAATATGGATAAACAATGGAATTATGTTGATCTCAGATATGTTGACAAAAACGGGACTTCCGTTCACTAGACGAACAAAAAGATGTTACCCAACAGGGAAGTGTGGGATTTACAATATATAGCCTTAAAACAGGGGTAAGTATAAAAGTGTGCAAAATGCTTATAAAATTTTTCCTATTAACAATGATAGTGTTTTTCTATGATGGAAACAGAAGCTGTTGCATTTAATGAAAATGTTCCCACCCCCACTAACTTATTATAGAAAAGCAATGATATCGATATACAACAAACCCAATCGCTCAGAAAGTGTATGGGAAACATAAATTTCGAAATACCAAATTCAATGGATAAAAAAAAACAACAGTTGGAAAAATTAATATTGAGGCGTGGACAGAACTCGCCTCAAAAACATTGAATTGGCAACTAATTAGTAATATCATTGCAAACAAGGTGTTTCTCACAAATAGGAAAAGTGGAAAACAATGTATGTGAAAACGTGCAATAAGATTGATTATATGAACATTTTTTCTTGAATGAAAAAAAAATGGAGAAGAAGGTCGGAGACAGGAAGTTGACAACATACTTCAACAAAAGTTTGTTGCCAACAAAATAAACACAAAAGGAAGTCCTTTTTGGATATGATGCAGAAGAAAGGGAATACTGTAATTAAAATGATAAAAGTATAGGAGACTATCATTAGTAAATATCGTTATGGGAAATATCCAGACGTGATTGGTTTACTCTACTTTTCGATTAAAGTATTAGAAATATGTTGTAAGTGAAGTATTGTAAATGCAAATGTAAATAATGAGAGAGAAACAAAATAAAAGATAAAAAAAATATTGTTTCTTGGGACAGATCCTCCAACGAGAGTCCTGTTGTGATTTAACTAGGGTGGTCTGTTGAAGACCTTTTGGACATAAAATATTTCATTTGGATATATTCAAAACCCATTACCACTGCTAAATGAGCCAAACTCCCGAAATAGTGCGAAACCAAATAACACGCACCAAATAGAACAGCGGCGCTGTGATCGCCCTTCGGCAAAATTGTTCTCTCTCAAAAAAAAATCAGACAAAACCTCCAAACGACATCTTGACGGTGGAGAATAACAAATTGCGTTTGAGTGCAATAAGGTCGTGGAAGGTAGGTATCAGACTCAGTGTATCGCCCTATCACTCCTGAGAGGGAAATTGCCCTTGTACTAGTGCTTAGCTTCCTTCCACACCTTACTTTTGCACAGATACCACTGCAGGGCTTAATCGGTGGCGGAAGAGGTTCGCCGAAGGTAGTCAACGCCAACGCAACCCCGGCCCTGTCAAACGCCATAGTCACTCAGGCTTCCGGTCAGATGCTAGGTCGATCAGCAAAGAGGGTTTGGACGGCGACACCCTCTCCGCTTAACTAACACATGCATCAAATAGACTTGTTGGAAGGTGGGAGTAGGAACTCCAACAACATTGTCCACAAATGTCTGGATGAAGGCCTCTTTATAGAATGACCAGGATGAACTGAGCTCGAACATCATATGCCTAACCAAGAAGCCAGTCAACAATCAATTGGTGTTTTCGTGTGCATTCAGATGACCTGAGGAAATCCAGTGGCCAATGTCTCTTGCTGCAGGCTTCTCGGAGCTGTCTGTCTGCAACCCCGGTCTACAACTATGGTGAGACGTGGTCAAAAAGCCTGTTTCGGGATAAAAGGAGCGTCTGATTTTGGCCAAAAAAGCATGCATGTGGAAGAATAGACACCTCCTTCGCTCAAAGCGGTGATGGGCCTCGGCGTAGGACCAGCATGTAATATCCGAACTCCCTAATGCCACCGCCACAGCCACAGCCAAAGCAAACAAGCCAAAGGCACTAGGAAGTTCAGAAGACTAAGACTTCGGGTTGGGTTTTTTTAAAACTGTTCCGACACCAAGAAATTGCAAAAAACCAATGGCACATCCCACTCCGGAAAAAAGGCTACGAACCGGGGATGAACCGTAAACATACCCACCAGATGGGCCAGAGGACTGAAAAAAGAAACCGTCTTGCCATCATCAAGCCCTTTTACGGATGGCCTGTGGCTGTTTAAAAAAAAAAAAAAAAAAAAACCTGGCCCGTCAAGGACACTAAGTTGAAACCCACTCCTGAAAGACTCCTCAGGAAAATTGCCAAAATGGTCTACGGTCTAGATGGATCAACTCTCTATCGGCACACCAGCTTGCCAGTTATGTTCACATTTTCCCTATTCACTGTGCACAAGTGCATTTTCAATGCCTATGACCGGTCATGCGTACTCTGGCTTAAAACGCATAGGACATGAGAAAACTCAAGTCGTTGCGAGAAAGAAAGTGCTCAAGGGATTTTCTTGGTAGAAGCCGTAATTATAGATAGAATAATTATCAGCAATAAATATGTGAATTTTATTTACGATAGAACAGTCAAAAAATCCGAAAATGGTTAATTTATTATAAGGGTGGTATTTTGTAGGGTATAATGCTAACTCTATGGCAAAAAATCACCAGAGATTGCTGGGCGTATTCAAGAGAGCGCCATGGACAAACGGTATGAGACCTATACTCTTCGTAGATTAGAAGAAGCTGACAACCAAAATAACCTTATTCTCTGCATGGTGATATAATTTGGTTACTACGTTGCTGAAAAAGATCCGAAACGACCATTTCTAACAAAGATTCCAACATGTGTAAAAACAGGCCAACTCGCCAATTCATGCCCACAGTGTGTGGGTAATCGTCATCCATAGATGTCATTGATCAATGATTGGATGGTGCCTGTGAAGTGGGAATTATTTACATAAATGGGAAGCATTTACATACGATCAAACTAATGGATTCATGTCACAACGATTTGGTGGGGTGGGCAAAGGTCGGGACAGTTTACAGTGCGCACTAACTGGCACTATGCAATATGGTAATCCTATCATGCCCTAGTGAATTTGCCTGAAACAGTGAGCATGGCAGCATTTTCGAAGCCCACCTCAGTGTACAGTTTACAGAAATGCACCAGACAGGTTCGGAGAATGGGCCGTGCACTATGGGACGAACGCGTCGGCCTGAAGAACCTCTTACCAGGGCCCTTACATAGGAAGATGGATCCGTTCCTTACAAGCAGATCTAACGGCATGGGAAACCACAAGCTGTTGTGGCCATAATGGGGGTACCAGCAGGACCATGCAGGTCTTCGAGACAGAGCTACTCGAGGACTTTTGGGAGCATGGCAACCGAAGAAGCTATGATCAAGAATTGATGTTATTAATCTGAAGGGTCCGCTGCCATGGCACCCGTTTGACTGTCCGGGGATCCGGGTTCCAATAAGGCCCTAATATGCCACAATCTGACGTTCATGACTGAGGCGAGTAAGACCCACGTGTGGGGCGACCACCATCTAGAAGATTGTGCGGCAGTCTGCAAAGTAGAGCGGCACTCCCAACGACGGCCTCTGACTTTTGGCTGTGTGTGGGATTAGGGACCTCCTGAAGTACTGTCCGAAAAACAGTGTCACTCCCGAAACACGGGGGAGGCGAGCGCCCGATGTCCAATCTCGGCACCACCCGAATCGCCGAAGAATCACCATGCATAGGATGAGACCTTATACACCACCTCCTTGTTTATATGTCACCCAGCTTCATATTGTCGCAGGGGAAAAACAATTTTACCTTCCCCCTGACCACGGGGAGTCAGTTCCGCAATGCCAGAAAGACCGCGAACAACTCGAGGACGGTTATGTGGTGACGAGCCACGGAGGCTGGTCTAGCGGCCTGCCCTAAGAGGTGAGCCCCCCAACTTAAACGCACCAGTCGTCCAGGGTGTTTAAACGCATCCATTGTCGGGGTGTTTGATAGATCACATGTAGGCTTGAACTGGGAACTCGATCCTTGCTCATATGAGTGGCAAAGTCCATCCATTGAAGGTTGAGGAACCTGGTCGTATTCCTGGGGGAGGGGAAGGTGGGGCGTTTTTACCCTGCAAAACAAGTTCTTCATCCGGCCAGCTAAAAACACATACATTTGAAGCCCAATGGCTGCATCTAATCTTGGGGACATCATTTGCTTTCATTTAGCGCCAAAATAAATCTGTCACGCCACCTATCTTGGTAGTGGTAGGGACAAGACTCAATTTTGGAGGAAGGGGATGGTGCCACCTTATAATATTGTTCGTTTGCACTTTCTATCAAAAATATATGCTTTATGCACTTAATTACTCATGTGTAGGTTACAAAAACTGATTTTCTTTAATACATCACCCCAAAAACCTAGCAAACCACAACAATTTTCCTGTATTTTTAATCAAAATAGAAATTGGCTTTTTTAGCAACAATCGGAGAAATCAAGTTTCCAAGGATTATTACTTCATAAAACATACGATGACGTCAGGATGGAGGACTATTGGAAACGTTTTGATATCAATGAAAACGAGGGGACTGAGGACTCTATACCAATCAACCTGTACCAAATCAAAAGGGTCAGAAAGACGCTCTGTAACGAAGAAATCCAAGGAGGTCGTAACCAACACCTTTAAAATGGTTGAGGGGGACTTGAGGGGACGAAGTTTAAAGCTACAATTTCATGCAGATAGTGCATACTATTTTGAAAAAATCAAGGAAGGGTGCATTTGATAATTTTTCCATATGCTAATTGTGTTTGTTGACCCCAAAACCTTGGTATAGCCACATCATTTGTGCTTTTAGACCAAAGGGTGAGGAGTGAGATCCAGGAATGCAGTTAAAAGGGCCTTGGACCTTTGACCTTTGAATATCGACCCACGCAGCGCCAGAAGGCCGGACAATTTTTTCCATAAATTCACATATAGCCCTACATATAGAATATACAAAAAGTCCTTTTATAGATTTTTTTTCAAGGTTGAAATCACATCTGGCCTCGACTAATATTGTAACCAGGCCGTAGCCAGGAATTTATTGGGGGGGTGCGGATTTGCCAGAGTGGACCTGTCGCGTACCACAAACCCAATTTCGCACCCCGACCCCGGCACGGGCCTGTGCATTTAACCGGACTAAAGTTTGTATCTTACAGCTGCATATATTTCGTTGTTTGACTAACATGCGTGACTAGGTGGACGGCTAGCAGACTAACTTGCCTGACTAGGTGGAGTGCTTGTGAGTAGTTCCGTGATAGTAATTTGGTTAAAATTTGATTGAGTAGTATCCTAGAAGTACGCTCGCTCCCCTGTCGCCCCCCACCAAATCACCCCCCCCCCCCACCCCTGTGATTTAGCACCGAGCGTGCCAGCGCGAGGACCGGCTAGGTCACGGGGAAGGGGGTGACAGGGAGACAGGGGTACATCTAGTGGACTTTGTCAAGTTTTTTACTCACTCAAAACTTGCACCATTACTGCCTTGGCAACATCCCATGCACTCATGGCACATTATAAATCCACCATTGTGCTTTTAATAGTGAGAGCCATCGAGTTTAAGGTTCATGGCATCTATCATACAACTTCATGGAAACGGTCAACTAATATCTCAAACCCAGAGAGAATCCATTGAAATAGGCTTGTACAGTAGATTTTCGGTCAATTTTTACAAAATTTGGGGAACAACCCAAAAATAGTGTTACTGGTTCATCTCTTTACAGAAGTCATCGTGGCATGTACAGGTGATCGACCTTGTGTGTCCATTTGGGGTAGCAGGGAAGAGCACGGAAGTAACTGTGTGGAGTGCCAAGGTCATTGTTGCCATGGTGAATTGGTAGGACAGTTGTAACAGGTGGACAAGGTCCAGTTACAAGCAATGACATAGCCATCTGACACAAGCTCTATATCACAGTAAATTTAAGTGAAATTACACAGGATTTGAAGTAATTCTTCTTGTTAAAATGTTTAAGTTCTGTTTTTCTTCTGCCAGGGCAGAGATTAATCCTGAATTGACCAAACCCTCAATGCAGTGGTACTCAGTTCTTATGGTGGTGTACAGCCCATAATGTTTACACTTCTCAGCTGTTACGGATACGCCTGTTGACTTCAAGCGTTCATTAATTTCCAAACATGGCCATGGTCAGTGATAAACATTACCTACTTGCACCACTAGTGGTAGTGACCATTCCTGCTTGCACTAAATGAGACTAGTCCACACCAAGCTTTGTATGGTAGCTATTTAACAGTTTTTCTGATTGGTTGGATCAGATTGCAAAATTTTGCTTGACAAATTAAACTGTAGAATGACTCTATAGCCAATTTTATCCAAATAATACTTCCCAATGTGATAATAGACATATTGTGGTACAGAAATACATGTTTGTATGTTATTTGAACAACTGATAGCAGGGAACTATTTCAGATCCAAACAGAACTAATATTTATGTTGTGGTTGGTAAACAGGCAAAAACTGTTGTGCAGAATGTATGACAGGATTACTACCACAATAGTGATTTGGACTTTGCACTAGATAAAAGTCCTTTAAAAGGGAAGTATGGTAAACTGAGGCTTGGTGTCCAGCCAATTGATTTCTACTTCAAAATATACCAGATGTATCAGGAAAAGTAACATTGAAACTGAATGTCTTTGTTTCACAATAAAGGTTGATCATTATGGATTTATGGCCTTGAATAGTATCATTCATTATAGTGATACAAAAACTCAATTTGTTTTTTCCATTTCAACAAATTGTGCCACTAAAAATGCAGAAGAGATTGTCCTTTTTCAGGAGAATCGTCTGTCAAGATTGTTTTGGGAAATCTAATGTGAATCGTACCAGTATTACTTAACATCCTTGTGCTTCTTGCAAAACTTGTTATGTTGTGGTGTTGACAACAGACCTAGCTCTGTGTGATGTGCATCCAGAGCTCGTCAACAGCAGAATGGCCTCTCACAGCCTGAGCGGGTTGAAAGTATGGTTCATTTCCAATGCATGATGGGAATTTATTGCCCCGCGCGGGAGCGCGGGGCTATAGATGTTGAATAACTTGACAGACATGGAGTTTTTGCTGTATTGAAGCATAAAGAGCCTTGGTCATAACAATTTTTCATGACAATTGAAAATGATGAACATTGCTAAAATTACTTAATGGTTGTGATGAACATGACATAAATATTTATGCAAACACAAGATATTTTTTGTGTAAGTAAAATGGTGATACAGTGTGAGATAGATAGTATTTTCAGTGTTTTTATAAACATTTATATGGGATCTGTACAAGGTTCTATTTCCATGTGTTTAAGTGGGGTCAAATATCAGGCTAGTTGGGCGAACTGCCAACAGTGCCCGGTACCGCGGTTAATACTCAGGTACTATATCATTGCATATTCAGAAATATTGACAACTCTTGAGGGTCGACTATTGAGGGTCGACTATTTAGTGATCATTAACTTGAACAAGAATAAATGAACTTGAATCAACTCTTATGATACCACTATTTATACCATATTCAGTTTTCAGTAAAAGTCACCTACACAAGCATTTTTGGCTTGGAAAATGTTATTTATCAGCTTTTATCTCTCAATTCTTGGCTATTTGTGGATGTTTTTAATAATTCTGCCATTGCGCGGGGCATACATTGGTGCCCAGCACCAAAATGTTTCTTGTTGATTTCTGCTGTGGACTTTGATTGAGTGGCTCATGTCACCACACATGCACTATAGTAGGGTTATAAACGAGAATCCCATTCTAGAAGTTTGGGGAAGAAGGTTTGAAGATGTTTTTTCTATAGTTTGAAGGGTGCTGAATCCGAATTTTTGGGTCCAACCACTGGGAAATGTGAGGAACTTTGTAAAATAAGGGGGTAAAATCTGTACAGGGGTAAATTTGAAATCAAGTCAAAATGTGTATAAATGTGCACCAATGCATTTGTCTCATTATCGCTGGGGAGGCTCTTGAAGAAAAGGGGCACAAAACATGACTCTGAGAGCCGGACTTTAGTGCAAAACATGCTTTGGTGGAGGTATTGGGGCGAAGCCCCAGAATCTGAGAGACAAAAATGTTAAAATTTCATTATTCAAAAAGGATTGAAAATGATACCCTTCTCGACCGTACATCCCCGTACCCCCTTTGCCACTAAGAACCCCCCCCCCCGGGGGGGGACTATACTGTGCAAGTTCAGTCAGTCAAAATGCACAATCTGGACTAACTTTATATTAATCAATTTGACCAGTTTTGATTTTAAAAGTGAATCATTCGCAGTGTAGGCCAATTAGAGGGCTAGAATTTCAAGATAAACGGATTGATTTCGGACATTATGATAAATCGGGTGTTGGTTAAACAGGGCCAGCAGCAGGGGTTCATCAGCCTTCATGGTTTTTTTTCCAATGCACTGGCCTGCAACCCGACTACCTAGCTCAAGAGAAGGTATAGGTTCTTTCCAAATACATTTCTTCTAATGGCCATGCATTTTGAACTGGGTCCACTAACATTAAGGAGCCAGAACATCTGTGCGAAAATCTTGTATTAATTTTTAAGCACGTAAACATTACACCTACCTAGCCAAATTACCAATCAAAGTGATGAAGCATTCAGGAATTATATTATATTAAGAAAAAAATGATATCGGGGGGGAGCGAGGGACCCGTATTTAGAACGGGTCCCGCAAGGGGTATAATTTCACTGCAAATGGTTGACGTTAGGGGTTATTTTCACCTGAAAAACTACGCCCCCAAAAACTAGTCAGTTAGGGGGGATATTTCACTGAAAAATTGGTCCGTTAGGGGTCACCGTCAGAACCCCTGGAACGAGCACGGGTGCCCAACCAAACCCTGACGGTGAGAACATCCCCTCCCACGGCCCATATGTAAACTGCTACTACATCAGTAAGGATATCAGGATATGCTGGAACTTTCATGAATTACTTATTTAACCTTATTTTGGCATTATTTTTATTGATTTGTTTTGAGGACATATATTATTGTAATATTGAGTATACTTTATGGATTACAGGGACAGCATAACTATAAGCTCCTATGGGGTCCATTACTGGTCCTGATATCAGATACCGCACCTGTTAATCTTGTACAGTTTACTAAGATTTTTTGTATTAGTGGATTTTGTCATATAATATACTGTATTTTACATTTCTGTCATGTACGATATGTTATGCTGAACTATAATAATTGAATTTTGAAATTGAAAAAAAAGTGAAATTGAAATTGATTATAAAAAAAAAGGGAATTTTATTATTAAAAATTGTTCTTTTCATGGTCTGGGGCTCCAAGCCGAGGATGAGCAAATCTGGTTAGACGAGATTTGTAGATCTTCCGCAAATTAGCATTTTTTTTTATGGGGGGGTCTATTTTCCTGGTTGATGACATAATAAATGTAGATCTTCCGCAAATTAGCATTTCTTTTTTTTTGGGGGGGTCTATTTTACTGGTGATGACATAATAATGACATAATTAACAAACATGTGTAGGCCTTTTGGAGTATTTTCTCCTTTATGTTACTTCAGATGGCAAAATCGCATTGACTGAAAATACAAATGTGCTGGAATATGGACACACATACAATGCAGGTTTACAGGTTTTCAAAGAAATCTATTATAAGAGATTTTCAACAAGAGCTATTGTACCAAAAGAAAGTGTTTTGTATGTAGGTGTTGACTTGCAGGAAGATCCAAATCATCCACATCTACATTTGTTGAAATCAGAGGATGAGTGCAAATTATGTGTTCCATTTCGTCGTGTATAGAATCCTGAGTCTCATCCTATTAAATCCTGTACAAGGTTAATTAGCAGGTGAATGTATTTGTGGTATTGTTTAAATACAGGGTGAGTCAAACAAACTTGACCCTGATTGTGTCCACCATTTTGATTTTTTAAGTAACATATATCTAACATATCATATCTAACATGATATCATCTGAAAGCTGGGTTCATTATCTTTAATTTACTGCAAAGATCATTCACATCGGTTAGGTATAGACCGAGCTACATTCGTTTGAATAAAGTAGTCGGTTTTCTGCTCTGTCCACGGATTCACATTGAAATGCCAGCGTTCAGCGAAGGAAATCAGTGTCAGAAGAAAATCAGGCTATTTATTCACTGCAGATTCTTGATTCGAAAGACGGTAGCTCGGCCTATATTTAACCGATTGGAAAGATCTTTGCAGCAAATTAAAGATAATGAAATAAGCTTTCCGCAGATACCACATGTGTTAGATATATATTATTTAAAAATTCAAAATGGCGGACACAATCAGGGTCAAGTTTTTTTTTACTCACCTTGTATGAATACTTCTGGGTTTTTTCTAGTATTAAGACAAGCATAACTTAATTTAAGTGCATTTCGTTCATGGTAATTATATTTTTAAACTCTTAGATGGGAATTTCATCATGTCTTGAAAATGATTGGCCAACATCTGAAAAACCATAACAGATTGGTATAGGGAAAGTATATGTAATTTAAAAAGTCCTGAGCAGTAAAATAGTATCTTTTTTGGGACAGGGGGTATTATAGACCACGATGAGTGAAGTTAATTTCCCCCCAAAAATGGAAATGTTTGCGCTTGACTTGGCGTTAACTTTTTACACTTACCCTACTTTTAAAAGTAGCATTTTTTTTGTGATCTTTTGGAAAATTTCCCTTTCAGAAAATGTATAACTTTTGATATAACTAGGGTTGAACAAGAAAAATGTGTTAATTACTTTTCTATGAAAATGACGCGATTTTAAGAGGACAGATTTTTGGCAGATTTGTGCACCGAGAATCGCCCATCTCAAACGCATGGCCCATACATTTTTTTGCACTGTTTGTCACATGAGTGTATAGTGACAATAAGTACAAGATTGGTATGAGTTTTTCTGTTCATTTAGTACTTTTTTGTCACATAAAGGTTGTAACGCATTTATTTTACAAGTGAACAAAGCGATGTAGCGTTGCATCAACCCTTCTTTATTGAAGGTATATTGGTATATGGACGGCTTGAGTTTGAAGTTGTGGTGTAGTTGTTTTGTGACACCCGGTAACGGTAACAATTGAATACTCAATTTAAGTACTGCGGCAACGTACAGAATTATGTGCCACATACAAACTATTTCGCAATTTAAACCAAATTCCAGTGCTCGAATGTCGTACGTGGATTTTTTGTAATATTTGAATGGAGGTAATATAACTAAAATATGGCAGGAAAGTAAACAGAAAATACCAGAAAGTACATAACATTTGAATTTGTATCAATTTCTACAACTTCAAACATACAAATCATAATAATATATCAACATGGTCTTTAAATGCGTCTTGATATTAGCCTCTGTCACAAACCCAACAAACCAGGTCACAAGCCTAAAACTCATATAATATCAAAATAGAAAAAATACGGTCTTTCAAAACACTATCCCAATTGTTTTCATCAGGATTAATGTTTGTAAGCCAAACATACTGCCAATTTCAAGCAAACTGCAAGTGTTTTCAATGCATCTTTACTATACTGAAATTTTCAGTAAAAAACTTTGGATGATAACTCCTTATTTTGTTGGCCTAGCGACCAATGCCCGAACAATAATATTCTATTTAATAACTAGACGCTAACCCCCCGCAGCCGCCGCAAGTGGCTGTAAGCCTTGCAATAACTAATACGGGGATCCGTCTGCGCATTACAGTCCACGGTAAGGGTATTTTAGCCGGCTGACTTTGGTTTTCAGTTTGTAGACTTATGACCCAGCTTTTCACATTCATGCGGGGAAATTGAATATTATTATTAAAGAACATATACAGATGTTGCATCTTAAAAAGGAATTTTTATTAATGGGAATACACAGCCCAATTTTTGGAAAAAATAAGATTTGATGACGTCACGGCATTGATTGGTTTATTCTTGTGCTTCGGGGGACCCATTCAGAGGTAAAAATGACGTACTATCCCTACAGTAAAAACACCCGATTATCGTCAGCGTACGTCGGTTTGTGAATCAGTAGGAAAAGGTAAATTTTTTACTGTTTATACATAATAAACCGTGTCTTTTTGAAAAATAAATAGCAACTCCTGGGCAGAGGGCCATATTTACAGACCTTGATTTAACAGAGTCGGATTTATATATAATATCGGGCGGTCGCCCCCCGAAGAGCAAACTGATACCTGATAACTGACACGTGAACCTGGTACCTGACACTGGACACCAACTATGCATCTCTTTACCGTGTTAGTAACGACAATACGGCAAAGCAGCAAAGCTCTGTATCTCCGTTGTCACAGCGGAATCGATCAAAATGTGAGACTATACTGTAGTAAAGACTAGTTTTCAATGCATTTGAAGCCGTAGTAAAGACCTTTCGAACCTCACCCTATAGATGATATCTATCGTCTCTCTACCAACTGCTTGATAGCTCATCGGTTATAGCGTCCGTGCATTAATAGCGAATGTCGCCGGTGTCGAATCCGGCCAAGCGCACACGGTTTTTTTCAACACTATCGTCGCTGGCCATCTCCAGGGAAGATTATAATATATATTTTTCAATCAAGTTCAAGTCTAGGGTGGTACTGTTCAATACGTACTTAACCAGCATCGGGGTAAGCTAGTATCTAAATGTTTTTCACATGTTCAAACTTCAAAAAGCAAAAAATGCAATATGCTCCTTAGTGATAGCCATGAAACAAGTAATAGTAGCAGTGTCATGTCACACGACGCATATGACATTGAAACTTTAACCTTGCATGCAATAACATTTGACAATGACAACACCCTCAACTTGGTTTACCTCCAGTTTCAGGTGATAATTTCAGTGTGCCTGTTTAAATTTGGTTTGTATGAATGTCCACAAAACTCCAGAAACTTCCCCTGCAAAGTAATCTCTATCAAACAAATAACCCTTGACATACCCCTGCTACAGAGCTATGCGCGCTGTAGCCATGCGCACCGAGACACGCTAATATCAAAACAGCCCCATCATTTTTATTATACACCCAAAACCATGGGCCTCCTGGGTCAATTCTCCAGGAGGCATGAACAGAGTTCAATGGGTTAGCAAGTGCAACGTGGGTCCGCCAGTGCGACATGAAATTTAACATAATACCGACCTATAGCCCCATAACTAATTTCACCAGGCATAGGTCAAGAAGGTCAGTAAACTATGCCAATAGACCTGTAGTGTGGCGTATGGTGCCCCACAGTATTGTGACCATTAAAGGGGATAATTCCCGCTCTTCTTACTTGGTACAATTTAATGTCATACAGATCATTCAACTTGCTCAAAATAATACTGACGAAAGTACTTGGCGTACTTACTGGCCGTTTTGGATATCTGCGAGTTGCGAGTCGGGAGTTGCGAGTTTGCCAGCTGCGAGTTGCGAGTGCGAGTTGCGAGTTACGAGTTCGAGTTGCGAGTTTGCGAAGTTCCTGAATGCGAGTTGCGCGTTGTGCGTTAAAATGTGCGAGTTGCGAGTTGAATTTTGTCGAGTTGATTTGCGAGTTGTGATTTGCGCGTTCCCTGAATGCGCTGTTGCGAGTTGTTTTTTGCGAGTTGGAAATTTGCGATGTTGTTTACAACCAATGCGAGTTGCGAGTTTCTAGAATTTGCGAGTTGCTTTCTTCCTTCAGTTTAAGCCGATAAAGGTTCCATCCCCTAAGTTCACATTATGATTTCAATACATCATACATACAAAGTTTAAATTGTAATCAGTCTTCAGTTTCCATCTTGGTAGTGCAATAACCGTATGACTATTGTACAACTAATTGTGGGACTAAACAAGGCCTAGTTTTTGTTCTATCACCCTTCTTGCAGGTGCACCGAGAGATTTACCATCGCTAAACTGATGTAATCAAAGTCTTCAATCATGTCCCCATCTGACAGAGTGAAGCTAAATTGTCTTTGTTACACACTTTGTGAAATTTTCTAATAGCCAATACTTAGTAAGAAGTCTACACGTGTCCAATTTATTAAAAATGCATATTTATGAACATGATGAAGGGGGTGAACTGGCTGGAACAAAGATAGGATAGCTCTATCTTTTTTCTACAGAACAAAAAGCACCCATGAGATTGCTTAGTTTTATTTAAAGTTAAACGCTCATGACCTCTGCAAACTGGCAAAGCTTGTCTTTTGGTAGAACCGTATAGAGGCGTAGTTGTGTTGTATGGAGAGTGGCCTGTTTAACTGAGAATACAAGAATTTTTTTTTCTAAACCACCCAACAAAAAGCAATAGCAACAGTGAAGAACAGGAGTTGAGGTGTGAATCAGACGAGTCAGGGATAAGCTCTTTCAAGCCAGACATAACTCAAAATAACATAACCCTGACCCATGTGTCTAAAGGAGGATGGCCTGAATTAAGGGGGGGTATGAAGTTTTCATCTGATAGATTGACCTTCACATCCAAAACCCCCATTAGAGGTTTTCCGTCGCACCGATATCTCAATCCGTTCTGAGGCGAGACTAAAAAGTGATTTTGTACCCCATAGAGTACTGTAAAATTAAATTGTCAACCAAAATGGGGCCCATTTTCGTTCTGTAAGTTCCAAACCAAACCATCCTTTGCTCCAAGATTTCACAGGGTAAATGAAGAAAAATATAGCTTTCTTCTGATACCAACATGGTGACCACTTCCGGGTAAATCTATGGCTTCTGGGGACGAGGCTATTAGCATCAGGCCATGGACCTTTAACTTGACTGTGTAACATATCAAACTTTCCTCAAAATAATCGATGGGGTCGGGGATTGTAGTTTCTCAAAATTATGTTCTTGGTTAGTTATTTTACTCCTTTTTCTCTACAAACTGCCAAAAATCAGTCCCCTGGTACATCTAACAAATTAGTAGAGAAGCTGAGAAAAACACTTGGGGAAATATTCGGAACACATATTTGGAAAATTTGTTTTTTCTGCATTTTCATTCATCAATATCACAGCTTTCAACTACAATTTCACAACAAGATCCTGGTGTGTCATTGCTCATACTAATATCATTAATCCAACCCTAACAATTTTTGGTTGCTTGAAAACATATCCAAATTTTATTTTCTGACATAGTATCGGCGTAATATTGATATGCCCTATACAACCTTGAAAAAATTCCTAATAAAAGGACTCTTTGTAAGTCTGGGAGCCTATATGAATAATAACAAAATAAATTTGTCCGGCCTTCTAGTTGATTGCGGTTGGTCAGATATTCAAGTCAAAGGTCAACGACCTTTATACGGCCTATGATGGGTTAAAACTGATCCATCCAAATTTGCCTCGGAGAAAAATAATGGTGTCTATACCCATGTTTTGGGGGTCATAACCACAAATAAAAACAGTCTTAAGGCTTACAAATGATCATCATTATCTTTCAACATAGAAAGCACTTTTAAAATCAAATTTTTTCCACGTTTTCTTCCCCTCATCATAAATTAGCCAATTCGTCGTCTGTACAAGTACAATAACCAAAACTTACCATACTAATGAAACATAGCCAAACGCTATTGTAAAATTGTCCGGCCTTCAGTTCTCCCCTCTAAAGCAAACGAGTGAATTTCACTCTTTTGGGTGACGACAGGGCCTCACTCTCAAAATAGTGAAATTTCACAGCTTACAAAGAATACTTTTTGGGGTCCTTTTTACTCTTTGTAATTTACACATGATCAAATGTTATCATTTTTGTCATTATCAAGATCAATTTGACCCAAAAATTGTTCTTTTTAAGGTATGAATTTCACTCTTTTGGGTGGGCCTTTATCACTCGAAAAAGAGTGAAATTCCCTCTTTTGCATTTGAGAGAGTTTCGGTTTTGGTCAGATATTCAAAGTCAAGGTCAATGACCTTTTAAAGGCCAGGTTATGGGTCATAACTGCGCAGCCAATTGGCCTAGAATCAAAAAGATGGTGTCTATCCCCATGTTTTTGGGGGCAATAGACCACTAACATTTTTAGGCTTACAAAATTCAGTCATCATTGGCTTTTCAGCATGAAAGCACTTTAATCCTAAGTTTTACAAGTTTTTTTTTTTTTTTTTTTAATTTTGTACAAATATTAAACAACCATATTTGACCTTAATATTAATAATAATTACGACGCTTACAATTTATTGTCAATCAGTGGAATACCGTCTGACAGATCCCGAACTTATGAGTCCTGTGATTTAATAGTGTGGTGCTAGTGACAGACCTTTTTGCATAATTATTTTCATTTGGGGATCTTCAAAAACCGCATAACCACTGCTAAATGAGCCACTCCCGCGAAAAGTCGGGACTAGCACGCATCAAATATCCACGACCACAATCAAGCGCGCTGTGATTCGCCCTTCCAAATGTTTCTCTTACAAAAAAACAAAAACAAACAAAAAAAACCTTCCATGACCTTCTTGCAGTAGAGAATACAAATGCGGTGAGCGCATAGGTCGTGGAAGGTAGTTATCCTACTCAAGTGGATCGCCCTCTCACTCCGGAGAGGGGGAAATACACTGTAAAACGATTGCTAGCTTCCTTCCACGCCTAATTTGCACAGAATTCCACTGGCTCAACCGGTGGCGGAATGGGGTCGTAGAAGGTAGCCAACGCCAATGCAACCCCTGCCAAAGCCCCACCCATAGTCCCCTAATGCGCCGGTCAAGATCTAGGTCGATCAGCCAAAGAATTGCACGGCACCACCCCTCTCACTTGACTATTTAAACACAATCATGCATCAAATAGCTTTGGAAGGTGGAAGTATAACTCCAATCCGAAAGTGTTCCAAAATGTCGGGATGCAGACCTTTATAGAATTCCCAGGAGGAAGTGTGAGCTCGAACATATATTCCCTAACAAGAGCCAGTCCCCCCCCCCCCCAAAAACCTCATGGTGTTTTTGTGTGCATTTCATATGACTGAGGAAATCCAGGGGGCTCAATGTGTCCCTTGCTGGAGGCTTCTCTGAGCTGTCCGCAACCCCGGTCTGCAACTATGTTGAGACATGGGCAGAACCACCGGTTTAGGGTAAAAAGCAAAATCTGATTATTGGCCAAAAAGCCTGCAAGTGGAAGAATAGAGACCTCATTGCGTTCCAAGCGGGTGATGGGACCTCTCGTCAGTAGACAAGGCATGTGTATCCGAACCCCCTATGGCCACAAGACACAGCCACAAGCCCACCACTAGGAAGTTTCAGAAGACTAAGCTTTCGTTGGGTTTAAACTGTTCAGACACCAAGAGTTGCAAGACCAAGTGCAAATCCCCACACCGGACAGGCTACCGAACGTGGACGATTCCGTAAACATAACCCTTCACGCAGATGTACAAGAGGGACTGAATAAACCGACATGGTCATCACGAGCCCTTACGGGTCTGGCCTGTGGCTGTTCGGTAAAAAGAAACATCGGACAGTCAGGACACTAAGGTTAACCCACTCCTGAAAACTTCCTTGAGGACTTGGTGACCTGGGTTCTACGTGTCGCATAAATTGCACTGGATCGAACTCTTATCTGCACACCTTGGCAGGTATCCTCTAATGCTCTAGTGAATTTGCCGAAACAGTGAGCAGCAGCCTGTTCAGAAAGTGCCACGTCAGTGTACAAGTCCTGCAGCAATGCACCAGACGGTTGCGATGCCTGTGGTGCACTCTGGGACGACGCACCCATCGTCTGGGGACCTCTACCACAGGTCCCCTCCTTTTTGGAAAAGATGGATCTGGGAACCCAGCTGCCCTGGCATAATGGCTAACCAGCAGACCATGCTGTCTTCGATACACTCACGTAGGACGTTGGATCATGGCAACCTTCGAGAAGCTATGATCAAGCACTAGGCTATCACTTCTGAACCGGTCCGCGCCATGGCGTCCCGTTTGTGACTGCCCGGGGATCCGGTTCCAAGAGTAGGGGAGCCCTAATGATGCCACAATCTGAACGATGCAATGGACGAGGTGAACAGATCCCCGTGTGGGACGTCCCCCATCTAGAAGATGGCGGCAAACTGCAAAGTAAAGCTGCCACTCCACCGAGGGCCCTCTGAACTTCTGCTGTGTCTGGGATTAGGGCCCCTCCTGGGAGACTGTGTCCGCAAACTATTGTCCACTCCCGAAACAACGGGAGGCGATCACCCGATGTCCCATCTCGGAACCACCCTAATAGCGCAGAATCTCCCTGCATAGCTGGGCCTGGGATTGCACTCCCCTTCCTTGTTTATATGTCCAACCCACCTTATAGTCGCAGCGTAACATTACCTTCCCCCTGACCACGGGAGTCAGTGCCGCAATGCCAGAAAGACGGCGAACAAATCGAGGACGTTTATATTGTGATGAGCCACAAAGGCTGGTAAGCGGCTGCCCCCGAAGTGATAGGTGAGCCCCCCCCCCCACAAATTAACCCATCCATTCGTCAGATTGTTTATACGCATTCCATTGTCAGGGGGTTGATAGGTCACAGGTAGGCTGAATGGGACTCTTGCCTCATATGAGTGGCAAAGGTCCCCCTTGATGGTCTGAGGGTAAACCTTCGTCTTCGGTTGAATGGGGGGTGTTTACCACTGCAAACAAGTTTTTTCATCCGGCCAGCTTGAAACACATAAATTTTGAAACTAATGGATGCTCTAATATTGGGACCATCAATTTTGCTTCCATTTTAGCGCAAAATAATCGCCACGCCCTTAACCTTTGGTAGTGGAAAGACAAGACAAGGAAGGGGATGTGTCCACCGTATAATATTTTTTCTTTTTCACTTCTAATCAAAAATATCTATGCTCTATTTATCAACTTAAATACCTCGGTGAAGTTATAAAACTTGATTTTCCTTCAAATCACCCCACAAACCTAGCAAAATCACACTTCCTTATTTTAACCTCAAATAGAAATTGGCTTATTTTTAGCAACCATCAGAGAAATCAAGTTTCCCCTGATTATTACTTCATTAAACACTAAATGACGTCAAATGGAGGCCTATTGGAACGTTTTTGACATCAATGGAAAGACTTATATACCAATCCACCTGTATCAAAATCAAAAGGGTGTCAGAGGCTTTGTAAACTAGACATCAAAAGGGTCTTAACCAACACCTTAAAATGGTTCATGGAGGAAGTTAAGTATAATTTCATGCAGACTAGTTCATACATTTTGAAAATCAAGGAAGGGTGCTTTTGATAGTTTTTCCTATATGCTAATTGTGTTTGTTGACCCCACAACCTTGGTATAGACACATCATTTGTGCTTTTAGACCAAATGGGTTGAAAGGTTATGATCTATGATATGCCTAATAAGATCACTTGACCTTTGAACCTTGAATATCTGACCAACGCAGCTGCCAGAAGGTCGGACAAATTTTTTTTTCATAATAATTACATTACACCTCAAGAAATAACAAAAAGTTCCTTTATTTAGAATTTTGTTCAAGGTTGAATCGCTTATTGCCTCCTACTAACACAAATTTTAAGAGAATGTGAATGTGCTGAGAGCGCCGGTGAAAAGGTGTCCCTGCCCCCAAAAGCCTCATGATTATTGAATTTTGAGTTTCAACTGGTGTCAAAAGAGCCATCATAGAGACACCTACATAATGGAACTTAGTGGAAAGTGTGCATTGGATTGGTTTCAAGATTGCATGGATGTAAATGTCTTGTTCATTTCACAGTTAGCTGACCGCATTTAAATGACCTGTACATAACAAATTCTTATCTCTTGCATTTATAAAGCATACTGAGAGGAGACATGCCCAGTGAGATCAAAACATAGAACAGCAGCGGTATCCAGCTATCATGGGATTAATGATTCTTAAGTTGGGTACAAAAGTGCAAGATGCTTGTTTTAGCATATCCAACAAGATCCCTTTAATTTTTGAATAATAGGGGTTAGAGTTGTGGTAAGTTAGTAGTTTGGTTTGAATTCCCTCTTCTGAAATGAGGGCAATTCCACCAAAAAGATGACAGACACCAAACAATGCAAAATGCTGTGACCAAAGCAATTTTAATGTCATGAATGCTGACAGTCTAATATTTTCATGAAAGTAACTCAGAATTAAAATTTTCACGTATTTTTTGGGTTTGGGGTGCGAAAACAGACGATTAAATTAATAATCTCGTTGTTTTAAACCAAAAAATGATAAATTTATGAAAGAAAAGCTTTGTGTCATAAAACATTCAAACTTATATGAAATCAACATCATTTTAAGTCATGTGACAGATAAGATCATGTAAAATTTATAAAATCATTTTGTTCTTGTTTCGCATTGTTTGTTCCACTTCAGCGACACCTAAGATTTTGGCCTGCTGAAATGTCCTTCCGTTACCAAAAAAGTACTTATTTTTAACTTTTTTGTAACAGATGAAGTGTGATTGTAAAGAAAGTTAGTGTTCAAAGCAAGTTTAGGAAGGCCTACAATATGACACTATCACTGAAACTTTTGGACTTTTAAATTATTAATTACAGTTAATTAAAACATGTCCTTCCGTTACCAATATGGTAACGGAAGGACGGTAACGGAAGGACATAATATATATTTTTATTTGAAAATAATAGAACCTTCGCTTAACTTTTACACATAATATTAATTCATACATGGCAAGTAAAATAAACATTGCTTTGGTGTGGTTAAGTGAAGTTAATCCTCTTAAGGTCTGCTTGTTATGCTAATGAGAGGTCCTCTTCATTATCAGAAATCATAGGGTCTTATTACTCCATAAGTTAAATGCATTGTTGTGCCAATGAGCCCAATAATGAATCCATGGGTGTGGTACTATCAATCTTTATCTTCATTATTGGTCTTCTACTTGGTAGCTGATGAGTACAGATCATTTTTTTGGTCAGTCAGTGTTGTCAACTCTGTACTTTACCCCCACAATTTGCTACTTTTTACATGGCGTGGCCGCCCTAAGGCGCAGTAGACTAAATTGGGCTGCTTTTCGTACTCTCAAGGTGCAGCATAACCTTCTTACTCTTAACTCTCAAGGCGCAGCAAGGTTAAAAGTGCTTGTTCTGATTTTTGTCTATCGTGTTCTCTATTTTGATATGGAAGCCTGCTTGTATACGCTGACCAACAATTACTGTGGAAACAAACTTGCGGTTTTGATGCTAGATGCGATAGTGCAATGCCCTATTCGCTACTGTGCTAATATTGATGGTTAACCATTAAAATGGCAGTTTTTTGTCAATATCTTGGGAAAGAAATGGATTTGGAAGCTGAAATTTCAGGACGACAATGAGAAAAATAGTCCTTTCACCTGATATCAAAATTGATACTACTTCCGGTTAAATCAGGGGGAGTCCAAAAGACGATCGGAACCAGCACCTTTAATGCCAATGTCTAGAATTAAGGCAAGTTCAATTTGAGAGTGTTGATTCGGAAGCCGGGATAGGTACCAATTGATTAAATGCCCAACATTATGATGTAATTGATTTCTGCTTGCTAGGCTATATAAATACAAACTTGTAACAAATGCTTTGGGTTTGAATGTTTGAATCTGACATTGGTTTTAAAGGTCCATGGCCAGATCGATTAATAGCCTCCGTCCCCAGGGACCCCAGATTTTTACCGGAATTGATATTCTGGGTATCAGAAGGAAGCTACTTTTTCTCATTTCCTTGAAATCTTAGGGTAAAAGGGATGTTTGGTTTGGATGTATGAGCAAAAATATGCCCATTTTGGTTCGACCCAATATTAATTTACACAGTACTCTATGGGGATTACAAAATCACGTTTTGCTCTCACTTAAAAAAACTGATTGTGAAATATCGGCGCCATATTTTACAGATGGGGTTTTGGGGTGAAGGTCATTCTATCAAGATGACAAACTTATAGACTTAAATCGGCAGAAGTGTTTAGTAAAATAATGTAGTTAAAAGTTGTTATTGCTAATATTTATATCTGTTAATATTTACAATTAATAAGTCTTTGAATGCAGCAGTGCAGTTTTTTTATGGTAGAACTGTTCTAATTTTTTGATTCAAATGAAGCAATCAATGTCAGCAAAATACATTTGAAGTCTTGGTGAAATCATTTTAAATTTACTTAAAAATGTGTTTTTTTGCAATTAAAACTTGCGAGATTCCCTGGTGGGGAACAATAGGCAAAATAAGCTCATTATATGTACAATTAGGGAATCATGATACAGATTTTGTCAATTGGGGAGATTATTGGGATCTGGTTAGAAGTGAACCTTTTAGTAAAGAGCCAATTCGAGCCCCAATATGCAAAATAAGACTCATTAATAGCACCCAATAGGATCAAACACAATGCATGGGTATTTCTCGCACCACCACCACCATTTTTTTTTTTTTAAAATTTGGGAATTAAATTGGGATCTGTAGAACTTCACCTTTTAAGTTAATGAGCAAAGCAGAACAACTATGCAAATGAGCTCATTAATATGTGCACAAACTAATGACCCAGTGCATGAGTATGACTTATACATCCACCACAACCCACATACCAAGGTCCGTCAAATTTGGACACTGGGATACTGGTTTGTTTCATCTTTGTGTAGGAGGCAATCAGAGTAAATATGCAGATGAGCTTATATGCACAAATAATTGATGACACCACTAATTGCACCCACCACTACCCAAATAACAAGTTTTGTCACATTCGGATATTAACATCAAAACACCTTGACAAAATCGACTGAATGAAATTTGGAATTTTTTAACACCATTTCTCGGGGGAATCTTGTGAGCAATAACCAAAAAGATTAGGTGCTAGGATCACAAAATGCACCTTTAAGTAATGTCGAATGAAGTCTTGTTCATGGGCTGTAGTTGAGTAGACATTTGTCCTTCCGTTACCGTCCTTCCGTTACCAAATATTAATCCACTTAACGCATTATCTTTCAATAATGAACAATTTTTTCAAGATGAGGGTTGTTGTAGTATAGTTATTTTAAAACTCCAAAGAGATTGCTTCCTAATGTTACAGCAAAATTGATTCACAAAATTCCACAGGAGTTGGGCAAAACTGCGTACAAGCTGAAAACCCTTGTTCCCTTTGGGTGTCCTTCCGTTACCGACATCGTTCTAATACTTCATATTTTAAAAATAAATAATGAGTCATGTTAAAAAAAGTTGTGGAAATGTAAGTTAGTGCAATGTGAGTACAGATTGCGTGACCTTTTGTGGTAGAAATGAAGTTTTAGGACAAAATATTTAAACTTGATAAATTTAGTCAAATGTCTTCCGTTACCGGGACTTGCCCATGAGTAAAAAGTTCCTTGAAAGAATAACAAATTATTGCACACAAAATTATAACTATATAATACAGGAGCTTCATTAGGCCAATGGAAGGGAAAAATCATCGGTCTCTCGGGACGCAGGGGTCGTCTGCCGTTGAGGTTTGTAAGACAGCCTTCATATGACCTTGACCTTGGCATGTGACCTTTTGACCTCATTAATAAATGAGGATCCCATGTTTGCATCTATGATCACGTTTGGTTTAATCCAATTGAAGTATGGGTATTATTTTTAGAGGGAAATGTTAACCCTTTTCGTTCAACAACAGACATCACCAGACAACAACCGAAATCAACACGACAAACACGTTGGATAAAGTGATCCATTTGGTCTTCCTACCTTAAAGGAATGGAATCCAGTCATAGATTTCGAAGTCAAAATTTATCAATGTTTTAAATGTAAAAAAAATAGACATACAAATAAAGATTAATTGTAAAAAACAAATCCTTAATTCCAAAGTTAAGGTATGAATCGGATGTTTGTTTGCGACGTTTCATGTTTCGTTTTCATGCAGTAAACATTTCATGCATAGGATAATAGTGCCATGCGGATACCGGTATAACAAAAATTTCCGGAGGATCCGCAACTTTGATAAACAAAGTTGTGATTTCTACATGAAGGACCTTTGATTTGAGATTAGTTATGTCACACAGTGATTCATTACTATGGACAAGGCATTCTATGTGCAAAAAAAACTTGATTTATTTGAAAATGAGTGCCGCCCTCATCGGGAAATATTGACATCAGCCTCAGGTCAGCCCTTCCTACACGTATAGGTGTAAAAAATCACATTTCTTTCAGTTCCGGCAAGTCAAGTATTAAGGTCATTGCGTTAAGTGGCAATATGACAAATACAATTTTTTAATATTGGTATTCGCAGACCTAGATGACTAGACAATTACAAACACAACTGTTGCAAAAAATTCAACACATTTTGAAAAATTGGGGGCCACTCTTAAAAAAATTAGGTTAGGTTGGGAGTTCACAGAACTGGGGCAAGGTTAGGGTTAATCAGTGGTATGTATCTGGTTAGGAACAAAGGAGTAAAAAAAAATGGCAAGATTTACTGTGAAAAATACAAATCGCCAATACATTTTGACCACAGGACTGTTTCTCAACTTAGTGAAACTACCAAAGTTTGCATCATTTGCATGACTACGAAAGAGGGTTACATGCACTTAAAAGCAGGCATAAGACTTTTACCCTTCCAAAAACACCTAATTTGTATCATGGCCTTATTTTGGTCACAGAATAAAAGACTGATGCAGACTAGGTGCCAAAGAAAGAGTTATAATTATTGCAGTTATACCTAAAAGAAACAAGGCAAAAAAAATGTAACAAATGCATATGCCATTATCAAAACAAATGCAATAAACAAGCAACCAGTTCATTTTGTATTATTGGATAAGCTAAAATGTTCCTACTCTGTAAATGCAAACGAGGGAAAATTTCACTCCAAAAGAGTGAAACTCTTGTAAACCTCTCCAAGTGAGTTGTTTGTACTTAAAAAGAACAATTTTACTCATAAAAGAGTGAAATCACTCCAAAAAGGCGGGATATTTCCACTCGTTGAGAGTTTGTTGTTAAGTTAAATGAAGGACACACTTTTGAGAAGTAAAACGAAAGGATAAACACAAAAAAGAGTGGAAATCCACTCTTTTTGGAGTGCAGTTTACTCTTTGATTGGAAATTCACACTTTTAAGTACAACTACTCATATTGGATGATTTACAAGAAGTACTCTTTTTGGGAGTAAAAATTTTCACTCGTTTACATTTTGAGAGTAGTTGTTTTTAAAGTTAAACCAAAAATCGAAATTTAAAGCGTACATTTATTGCAACTCGCAAAATAGAGAACTAGAAAGCGCTTAATTTCAACTCGCAAAATTCCAACTCGCAACTCACAGTCAGGAAAACTCCGCAACTCGCAACTCGTACTCGCAACTTACAACTCGCAACTCCGCACTCGCAACTCTTAACTCGCAACTCGCGACTCGCAACTCGCAAAAATAACCTTCACCCCTTACTGGCTACTTTGGACATACACGTGTAACGTACAATAACAAATATTAACATTAAATCTAAACAACAGAAACAGTATCCCAAGGGTGAACCTTTCCACTATATCTTCCAGGACTATCCCCGGGGGGGACTATCATGAATATTGTGAATACTTTGGGTCAGTTGCATCAGTCTCCAATGCACAAAGTATGTGAATATCCCAAAAGTGAATCAGTCTTAAAGCCAATTAGAACTAACAATTCTAATGACTACATATTCAAATAGAAAGAGTTACTAAGAGCTGTAGTATATAATTACCCATACAGATTTATCAACAAACAAACCACATGCATTATCTTCCAATATTTTTTTCGTGGTGGTTACACGCGCTAACGCGCTGTCCACCACTCAAATATTGGACTGTGGCCTATCAAATATGAGACCGATATTCGATACCAACAAGAGGAAATCCTGTCTTTTATTATCTAAGTACAAGTCAGCAAAACACGTGGAGGTGTAGATAGAAACCCCACTTAACCCAGGGTCAGTTAGATATATTCTGCACAGATTTTTATGTTTGGTATACACCAAGCGAAGGGCCGTGTTCATTGGATATAAAGGCATTACAATTACTATTAGTACTACGATAGTAGATCAGGAGGTAGGAGAGAAGGATAAAGCTCTTCCCAAATCCCCTTGACCGATGATCATCGCGCGCTCGTAAACAGGTCGTAAACTATTGTATTGGTCAATACAACACGAGAATCAATATTGATGCTGACTGCATGTGCATCAAAATTGCATCGATTGTACATAGTTAAGCAGATAGGGACATATATTGTACGATTTGTGCATTTCTTGATAAAAGCATGAAACTTGGAATAAATGTTACAATTAAATACGGATATTGATTCTTTTTAGACATGGAACCAGTCACCGTCAATCATCATTCAAGGTCAAAACAAGGTCATTTGTGGGTCATTTGAAATCATTTGAGGTCATTTATTAAAAACGTAAGGAGATAGCATGTCATAAGGTGGTTACATCTGATTCTGATTTCCTACTTTTCAGCTTTAAAACACTTAAATGTTTGTACGCCGTATTCTTAAAGTATGATATTTGGAGACGAAATCTAACCTGAATTGGGAAGAAAAAAGCCGTACTAAACAATGACACCAAACTTGAAAGTGCCCGAAGTTGCCCGTTTTTTCCAACTTTTGTCCCGACGTTGGCCACATTTTAGTGAAAATGAGTGACCCTTGGCGAATTGTTAAAATGGGGAGTCCACCTTTCCATATTTACACAGCCATGTAATGTACCATCGATTTGCCACCGTGACGCAATGCATTCTTACAGCATGACATTGGTCTCGTAGTAAGTTGTTATGCAAAGTCATCAAAATTAGTTTATTAGTATCCTGTTTTTAGGAAATATACAGATGAACTACAGTATGTTACAATGGGCATATTTCATAGGCTGGCCTGGCCCTATATCAATTTATTTTTGCCATTTTGGTTTTCAAGACATCTTGGTGGGAACGGGGCTGAGGGCAACATTTAACAGAAGCGGATACTGTCGGGATGATGAAGAGGGGGATTCGCATATTAATTAGTGAACAATATATTTTTTGGGGGGGAGAGCAAAGACACAATAAAAAGCAAACCTCAATCATTTTAAGCCGGTTCTTGAACAGTAGGTAGCACCCAGAAAATGGGGTTTTGGGGGGTTGGATCGAAGCAATAATGGCAAATGTTTTAAGAGCGCCCCAATTTTCAAAATGTGATATTTTGCAGAGTTACGTTGGTAATTGTCTATATACCTAGCGAAACGAGAATGCTAAAAAGGTGTAGTTATCATAAAATAAGCGGATTTTGTCATTAGAATTGGATCCCAGATTGTACTACTTAACGGCAGAGCTACAATGATTATGTTTATGTCGTCCATGATGAAATAGTGGCCCCCTGAGAAAAACTCTAAACTTGACTTTCCTGAACAATCAAACAACTAATGGATGAAGACGTATTTACACGTAATGGCGCGATTGTTCAAATTGGAAGGCTGTTCCAGCAGCCCGTCCGTTGAGATCTCTGGTAATTAATTTATTCTAATTACAAAATTCCTTCGTTTGTGACGACATAGACATTTTTGAGACTACCATTCACAGGTTAACTTTACTAGCCAGTTACCAATCGGCAACTATGTAAAAATTCAAAATTCTTAAAAATTGGGGGGCGCTCTTCAAAAAAAAATGTGAATTATTGCATTAAAGAGCTTTCTCTTCTCTCCTACCTCAATGCCCATTGTACTTCGAGTGCTTCTGTCATAAAATCCAAGATTCCTTAAAAGCATAACGATTGTGGTGTTGGTTCTACCTGGACTATTTGACCTGCTACCCCCATTCTTCATGACCCAAAACTATGTATTCATGTCCCCAGACACAGCCACTATGATTTTTCCCTTCAAAAGTTGAACGGACACGTGTAAAAGTAAACATATATAATCTGATTGTTCTATTTTGTGGCTTTTGGTTGATTAAAAGAGTGACATGACTGTAGCATTTTCAACCAAATTCACCGAAATGTATCGCAAGTGGCTATGTCCCTGTTCTCTCAATGAACTGTTCATGGGTATGTTAATGTATTTAAGACTTTAACCTTAAAGAGATATAAGGGACGAATTCAAATACTCACTGGCGGGCGTTTTCCGGTTCGGCCCGGTTCCGCGCGGTTCATTCATTCATTGAGTTTGCCGAATTACTTAATCGGATTAAATCGATTGCAGAAGATTGAGCGGATTGAATGAACCGCCTGGCGGGCAAGGAACCGGAAAATGCCGCCGTTTTTGAGTATTGATTGGTCCCTCAGAGGACATTTCCAGCAACCTATGCCCCCCCTCCCATTTTTTTAAACAATTTTAACAATATATTAAATCAAACCTGGAGGAATAGTAAGCCGTAAAAGCCATCTTCATGTAATAATATGCTTTTGTATTTTCTGTCGTGCATGACAGATATATTGAGTTGCTAGGCGATTCAGGGACAGCAGGACAAGTTCAAACTTACTTTTTGTTTTCTTTTCTTGTTCATCAGACCTACGAAATGTCCTCGGTGGGAATTCTAAACAAAGTGCAAATTTAAACAAATTTGTATCCTCAGAAAAATATCTCGTGTCCCGTTAAATGAAGAAGACCCTCTTTGATTAAGTATGATTATGTCACAAATAGTCCATGGAAAAATGTTTATGATGTGTTATGAGTATGAAAACCTTATTCTGCAAGTTTTAAGTATTTTGACCTCCTTTGATTCTTTTGTGAACTCTAGGTGACATTGAACTTGACTGTGCAGGTGGTTCCATATCCATTGTTTTCCAAATTAATTCTCTACCTCTCTCCAAATTTGATGCTTTTATAAAAAAATGCCCAATTTTTACCATATCTGCTTACTAACATTACAATTCTGTGGTAATATGACCAACTTTGGGGACAAAATTGAGGGGCAGAAAACGGGCAAATTGGGGCAGGCCTGTCACAGTGTGGTGTCATTTTTTAGATAAGGCATTTTTCAAGTTAGATTTCGTCTCCAAATATCATACTTAAGAAAATAGGGCGTTACAAAACATCCAAGTTTTCACAAACACTAGAATCAACTGAACTCATCTTAGGAACATGCTATCTCGATTATTTTGGGACTGAATACTCAGAATTTCGGCTGTCGACTCAATCTCGGTTTTCGTCTCCACGTGTAAAAAAAACCACGCGCATCGGGGGATATACCTTTCTGCGCACAGATCATAGCTTGTTCCAACTGAGCGTGCCCGCTTCTGTCGCGATGATCATTGTAACATGAAAGATTACTCCTGCCGAGAGTGGCCCTTTGTTGGCCTATGCTTTTACAATAGTTGCCAAGTGATATAATTGGGATAATCGGCGTGCGTAATGCAATTAGGGAGAGCTTCTCCTTCTCTCCTACCTCCATGAGTAGATTCAACCCATGTGTCACCTCTGTTCTTTTCCGAAATATTGTCATGAAATGAGGGGCTGTGCAGTGGACGGAAATTAAAATTCCACCGCAAAACAATCATTGAACATTGTAGTGAGATAGCAGAGTAAAAAATCATTCAGTCAACAGTAAACGCTTTAGCTTACAGTCGACACCCTTAGTTTTTAAAACGTGGAACGCAAACTTTTAACGTATGACGTCATTCTGACGGAATTCTGTGAATGGAACGTCATTTTAAAGTTTCACAGGAAATTTCGTCAGAATTGCGTCATACGTGAAAGGTTTGAGTCACCACGTTCTCAAAACTAAGGGTGTCTATTAACTCTCAATACATTCTGAACTAATCGTATTTATTAAAGGTTATTCAATGTAAACAGTGAGAATTTTGAGCGCCCGTGCTTTGGAAACGGAGAACACAAA
>JAMKCH010013585.1:0-51076 GCA_023653785.1 Ophioderma brevispina | reverse complement strand
CCCAAAATGGCGGTTGTTATGCAGTGACGTGACGCAGAGAATTTGAGGCCTTGTGGGATAATGGCGGCGATCTGAATTCAGGGCTTTTACATATCCCAAAAAGACCTCAAACTGTATTCCCCTGCGCTAACAGTTGCACCTAGAAAAACTCAGTTTACGCAGATACGTATATATTTGTAAATTGTAGCCTTATTGTCCTGATAGCAGTAGTTCTGAAGTTCTGGTGTCGCTTCGATTTACCTATTTGAATTATGAGAGATTTGTCACGTACACATGTGGCAGTGATCATGTGCTAATGTCGTTGCATTATTCATATTCAGGCGTTCATATTCGCCGTTTCAGCGGCTATACACAGCCTGTGTGAGGGGAGGTCATTGACCGCTGATCGACGTTCAAAGAGCGATTTTAAAAACCAATCATTAAAACCGATTAAAAAGTTCGATTAAAAGTGCGATTGAAAGCGCGATTAAAAAGTGCGTTTAAAAGTGCGATTAAAAAGTTTGATTTAAAACTGCGATTCAAACTGCGCTTTAAAAGTTCGATTAAAATGTGCGATAAAAAAGTTCGATTAAAAGATGCGATTAAAACGTGCGATTAAAAGTTCGATTAAAAGTGCGATTACAAAATGCGATTTAAAAAGTTCGATTAAAAGTGCGATTACAAAATGTGATTAAAAAAGTTTGATTACAAAAGTGCGATTAGAAATTTCGATTAAAAGATACGATTAAAAAGTTCGATTTAAAAAGTTCGATTAAAAAGGGCGATTACAAAATGTGATTAAAAAGTTCGATTAAAAGTGCGATTAGAAATTTCGATTAAAAGTGCGATTACAAAATGTGATTGAAAAGATCGATTATAAAGTGCGATTATAAATTTCGATTTAAAAGTGCGACAAAAATGTTCGAATATTAAGGTGAAAAAGTGATCGATATACTCTGTTCGATGAGATATACGCGATGAAAAGATCAACTTTCCTGCTCACTAATTTTAACAGAAATGCGTTCCATAATTACTGATGTCAGAAATTGTCAATATTTCTGAATATGCATAGTACCTAAAAGCAGGGGCGGCGCCAGGGGGTGGCAGGGGGGGGGCGGCCGCCCCCTGAGATTTTCAAAATTTAGGAAAAACGGGGGTTTTTGCGCAACAATTAGGAGTTTTTAATCAAAATGAGTCCATTTTGTACTGTTTCGCCCCCCTATGATGTTTCGTCCCTCCTATGATTTTACCCTGGCGCCACCCCTGCCTAAAAGTAGGGTAAACTGTCAAATTTACAGTAAAATGCTGGAAACTCAGTTGCCAGGTATTTTACCGTAAATGCATTTTACGATAAAATGCTACTGGCAACTCGGTCTATAAATTGTTCATCTTGATAGAATGGCCTTCACCCCAAGACCCCATCTCTAGTTTCGCGCCGATATTTCAAACCGTTTTGAAATGAGAGCTAAAAACTTGTAATCCCCATAGAGTAGGGCATACTGTGTAAAATTAATAATGGTCGACCAAAATGGGGCATATTTTCACTCATAACATCCAAACCAAACATTCTTTAGCCCTAAGATTTCACAGGGTAAATGAAAAAAATAGTAGCTTGCTTCTGATATCAAAATTTTTACCCACTTCTGGTACAATCTGGGGTCCCTGGGGACGAGGCTATTAACGATCGGACCATGGACCTATTTATTGAAACCCAAGAAGAATTATTTTGTTTGTGCAACTCTACTTTTTGATCGGACCATGGACCTATTTATTGAAACCCAAGAAGAATTATTTTGTTTGTGCAACTCTACTTTTTAAAATGGCTGAAGATTCCACAGCAGCTTCCTAAGAGATTAACTGGCCGTAAGCATGATCCGTGCAAGAAGCTAATTTTTTGAAACTTCAGGAACCAGCATTCAGCTTGGTGTTGTTTCAAACAAATCGTTAAATCAGAACGCTTACGATGTTTTGAAATAATCTCTGAAACACTTGGCTTTGAATATACATGGCAAATGTCATTCAAAGCACCCAAGCATTTTACTTGGTGGTTTTTATTGACGTTTTTAAGCGTAGGTTCACCGCGGAATACAAAGAAATACAAACTCTGAATCTGAGGTAAGATTGTGTTTTTTCAACCGTCCGTCGCAAAATACCAAAGTATAGGGGAAACCTCCAAAAGGATAGGCAGACTAGATATATTGACAATATGTTGTGTGATACAATTGACGGCGCAAGCAATTTTTTATTTGAGAACTTGAGAATTGTTCAGCTGCTAAAACACGATTTGTCAGCGCAGAGTCCTACTCAAATCCAAAGAAAATCAAGAAAAAGCCATGCCAAATTAGGTAATAAATAAATCTAACTGAAGAAAAATGTAGTTGTATAGATGTAAGAATCAAGAAAATTCCCCCTGCAAACAAACTTGACGAGCTCCCTGGGGTAATTTTATTAGTCGGACTTAAATATGACCCGGTATTTTATAAGTCTGTTCAATTTGAGCTGACACAAGTATACAATATGATTATTGACTTCCCATGGGAACATAGTCAAAAACTATTGACCCGAGGTGATCTCGAGACCGTACCAGGCCCGTATACGCAGGGGTCGCACCCCCCCAAATTCCATAAAAGGGGAAAAAGGTCCACTTTTTGGTGATGACATGTTCAAAACGTCCAAAAAAGGATCATTATAGGAGGGGGGGGGGTTAGGTCCATTTTCCCCCAAAAAGTCCACTTTTTCGAAGATCCGCACCCCCCGTATAAAAATCCTGCGTACGGCCCTTGACCGTACTATTTTCCCGAAGCGGAACTGACGGAAAATAGTACGGTCTCGAGATCACCGAGGGTCAAGAGTTTTGACCATATGGCCCGTATAAAGGGCAGTTAATTATTTGTTTTATATACCTCATAGATAGATTCTTTCAGCTGCAGTAACGAGATTACAGCTAAGACAGAAAATTACTACACCGGTCAAAAAAATAATATACCGGGCCAAAAGGTAGGGCAAAAAAGTACTATACACGTTTTATACGAAAATAGTGAAACTATGTGAATTTCATTTAACCAATCAGACGACAAGGATCCAATCATAATAATACTTATTAGTCCCAGGTTTTAGAGAAATTATAGCTAATTCGGTCGATAAGTGTTCATGATAGCTCATTGTTAAAACATGTGATTACTATTTTTAATGTTTCCAACAGCTGCTTGGGTTTGAGCTGAGAGTTATAATATACCTATTAATTAGTCTCTGATTTGAGGGAAATTATAGATATTCGATAAGTGTTTTTCATAGGTCATTGTTAATATGTGATTATTATTTGTTAGTGTTTCAAACAGCTGTTGGAAAATTTCCATGTGTGAAATAATAAGTTGTATCACCACCAGTGTATTAAAATATTTAGATCTATTATGTTTGTCTCGGCATAATGGAATTGCATGGGATCCGATTTTTTATTATATTTTATGATGAGTGTCTGGCTCTCGTCGAATTTCACTGAGCTGTTCTGTAGGCCTTATAAGAAGTCTCAAAGCTTCTCAAATAGGTGACGTACGCGTACCCGGCCCGATTACCGAGTGACCCTCCCAATATTTTTATTTAGAGAATATAAAGGTATGATTTTGGGAACCGGTACTCTCTTTATACGACGAATTGAACCCAAGGCGATACCATTATTTTAAGTGGAAAAATAAATAAAGCGCAAAAATAATGGTGTCGCCGGGGGTTCAATTCGTTGTATAAAGAGAGTACCGTAAACGAATTAAACCCGGGCATCAGCCAATGAAATTGCTTACATTTTCACAGCTGTTTAAGAATATAATATTCTTAAACAGCTGTGAAAATGTAAGCAATTTCATTGGCTGATGCCCGGGTTCAATTCGACATTCTTAAACATCTGTGAAAATGTAAGCAATTCCATTGGTTGATGCCCGGGTTTAATTCGTTTAATTGAACCCAGGTAGTACGCGCTGCGTATTGAAGTTATTTTTAGGTTGAAGCGCTCGCGTCATACCGCGTTTTGCTACTTTCTCGCGTGCCTGCCTACGTTGCGTCTCGTTGCGTATGATCGTTGCGTTCAACGGGTTGTTCGATTGTTGTCACTGGGTGGTGACAGTCCTTTCTTGTTCTATTTAAGCCGTAAAGCATCGCGAAATTAAAAAAAAAAAAAAAAAAAAAATGATTTTGGGATCCGGTACTCTCTTTACGACGAATTGAACCCAAGGCGATACCATTATTTTAAGTGGAAGAACGAGGCCGGAGGCCGAGTTCTTCCACGCAAAAATAATGGTGTCGCCGGGTTCAATTCGTCGTAAAGAGAGTACCGATTCCCAAAATCATACCTTTATTCTCATTCTTAAACAGCTTTAACATTTGAGGTCATCTTTAACCCAATTTCGCGATGCTTTACGGCTTAAATACAACAAGAAAGGACTGCCACCACCCAGTGACAACAATCGAACAACCCTTTGAACGCAACGATCATACGCAACGAGACGCAACGTTGGCAGGCGCGCGCGAAAGTAGCAAAACGCGGTATGACGCGGGCGCTTCAACCTAAAAATAACTTCAATACGCAGCGCGTACTACCTGGGTTCAATTAAACGAATCGAACCCGGGCATCAGCCAATGAAATTGCTTACATTTTCACAGCTGTTTTAGAATCTCAAATAGGTGACGTACGCGTACCCGGCCCGATTACCGAGTGACCCTCCCAATATTTTTATTTAGAGAATATAAAGGTATGATTTTGGGAACCGGTACTCTCTTTATACGACGAATTGAACCCAAGGCGATACCATTATTTTAAGTGGAAAAATAAATAAAGCGCAAAAATAATGGTGTCGCCGGGGGTTCAATTCGTTGTATAAAGAGAGTACCGTAAACGAATTAAACCCGGGCATCAGCCAATGAAATTGCTTACATTTTCACAGCTGTTTAAGAATATAATATTCTTAAACAGCTGTGAAAATGTAAGCAATTTCATTGGCTGATGCCCGGGTTCAATTCGACATTCTTAAACATCTGTGAAAATGTAAGCAATTCCATTGGTTGATGCCCGGGTTTAATTCGTTTAATTGAACCCAGGTAGTACGCGCTGCGTATTGAAGTTATTTTTAGGTTGAAGCGCTCGCGTCATACCGCGTTTTGCTACTTTCTCGCGTGCCTGCCTACGTTGCGTCTCGTTGCGTATGATCGTTGCGTTCAACGGGTTGTTCGATTGTTGTCACTGGGTGGTGACAGTCCTTTCTTGTTCTATTTAAGCCGTAAAGCATCGCGAAATTAGGTTAAAGATGACCTTAAATGATAAAGATGTTTAAGAATGAGAATAAAGGTATTATTTTGGGAACCGGTATACTCTCTTTACGACGAATTGAACCCGGCGACACCATTATTTTTGCGGGGAAGAACTCGGCCTCCGGCCTCGTTCTTCCACTTAAAATAATGGTATCGCCTTGGGTTCAATTCGTCGTAAAGAGAGTACCAGTTCCCAAAATCATACCTTTATTCTCTAAATTGAACCCAGGTAGTACGCGCTGCGTATTGATGTTATTTTTAGGTTGAAGCGCTCGCGTCATACCGCGTTTTTCTACGTTCACGCGCGCCTGCCAACGTTGCGTCTCGTTGCGTATGATTGTTGCGTTCAACGGGTTGTTCGATCGTTGTCACTGGGTGGTGGCAGTCCTTTCTTGTTGTATTTAAGCCGCAAAGCATCGCGAAATTGGGTTATAGATGACCTTAAATGATAAAGCTGTTTAAGAATGAGAATAATGGTATGATTTGGGGAACCAGTACTCTCTTTACGACGAATTGAACCCGGCGACACCATTATTTTTGCGTGGAAGAACTCGGCCTCCGGCCTCGTTCTTCCACTTAAAATAATGGTATCGCCTTGGGTTCAATTCGTCGTAAAGAGTCACAAAAAAAAAAAAAGAATACCTTCCGACCGACCCAATATTTTTTCCACCGGTGCTGTTTTTTTTTCTTATAAACTTGAGGAACAAAGCATGAATGTTAAAACGTAAATGTTTTTTTCGATTTGGAAAAAGAAGACTTTCATAGTGTCTTCTTTAAAAAACAAAACAAAAATAGACAAAAACCGACCGACCGACCCTGATTTTTTTCTTACGTTACGCCAAACAAACAATTTTTTATGCCCAACTACTCCACCAGTACAGATTATCAGTTGTACGCAGGGTTCCCGCTTAGTAGGATTATAGTGTCAAAAGACAGACAGAATTTTCACTGGACACGATCAATTCATTTTGAGTAACAAATGAGGTCCACTTGGACCCCATAGTTATAAGCCTCTAAAAGGCAATTTTTTTCCAAACCTCCAAATATGTTTCCAAACCTCAAAATTTATAGATAACATTTCTGCTAAATGCTGCACTCAAAATAGTGCTTATTGTGGGAAAACCAAATTTACAATATTGCCATAGCTATTTATACTATTTGTATTGTCTGGCAGAAAACCAACTTGTTAACATTAAATAAGGAAATGTGATACCTCAAAAGTTTCACCAAGTAGCACAATAGAAATCAAGAAATCTTACGCACCGTGTATTTGTAAACTGATAAGTCCTCATTAGTAGTACTACATACAAACATTTGGAAGGCTGGTCTCGGGACCACAAAATATTCCACTGGACCAGATAATTCTGAACATTTGGAAATTATGGTGTCCAGTGGACTTCAAGTTAAAAACCTAAGTGGGAACCCTGGTTGTACGGCTTTGGATTCAGAGTGAATTGTGTCGTGAGCAGCACCACCCGCATTGGTGTTTGATGTCATAACAACGCTAAAACAATTAAAGCAACAAGACATATAGATGAGTTGACATATGACGTCAACGCCGGGCGACGAACAAAGCACTGCCCGGCAGTATGCGTGAGCACCTGCAGGGCTTGTGCTTTTAAAATTCGCGCTCAATCAGGCGCGATAAGGCTATTGAATGCTGTAACTGTATGGGGATACTCTTCGCACCTCTAACATGTCAGTAGACCAGGTGCTAACTTGTGTTTGTAAACATTGATGTCACCTCATGCATCTATAGGCCATGAGCCCAAAGCGAAAAAGGTGCTCGGATAAGGACCAAGGTGGCGCACCCCTGGGAAGTACATAATTCTTCCGAAATAATTTTCCTAAAATTATAGAAAAAGTTATTGAACTCCCAGCAGAACTTTGAGTTTTATTTTTTTCGTGAATGAGGCTGTAGCTCAATCTAAATCGGGCGGTGAAAACAATTCAAAAGCTTTTAACGTCATGGACAATAACAATGGCTTTGCAGTCCCAGAGAATCTGACGTCCGTTGTCCTATTCATAACGGGCGGATTTACTTATCAATAGCACCATTATTTGCTGGAGTCAATGGAACGTGGTGTACATCCCTTGGTCACTGATATTCAGGGAAAAAAGGAGATGGCATTTAATTCATTTTCAAGAAAATGTGCACATACTAGAAGTGAGAACACGCGTAGAACTGATTTTGATAATATTAGACAATTATTATAGCAAAATTATGTACTTGTTAGGGATGCGTCACCTTTGTAAACGCTATGAGATCTGCCCGCTAGCCTAATAGACCCACGTGGTGTTAACATACCAATGTGAACTCGCGCCGGGCTTGATGTACAATAAACCCATAAAACCAGGTGTAGAAGTAATTATGGTCCGGCGTACTCATAGTCCGGGAACAATGGTGAACAATAAGGCAATCGATTCAGTTGACTCTTCACGCAACATTAGTTTCACGCTTTATTCCGTTATCGTCTATGGAGCCCCGGACTGTGGCTCCCGCCGGACTATATCTGCTTTCACACCGGGTATCAACCTGTACCTGAGCCTGGGTAACCACCCGAGTTAACAAGGGTTCCGGCGATACAAACAGATGAAATGGCACCCTATCCGAGACTGGAGCTGTTCAAATGGATACTCTATCCGAAACCCGGGGCCAGGCAATATGACCATTGGAATTTTAACCTTGGATTTTACAGTCTATTTGAGCTATTTTATGGGCTGATTTCTGTTTTGAGCATGGTATCAACACTTAAATCTAAAATCAACATTCTAACAGAGTCCTGCTAATTTTATACTCTGAGACTGAAAAGTCCAATTTGGAAGGAAATTTAATGAGGAATTCAAATATGCAATTAGGTTTTGTTTATGAGGTACGGTTAAAATGTTTTGGCTGCAATTATCTAAAATTTTGTTGAAAAATAACAAAGGTTACCAAACATTGTAAATTACATTTTTACATCAGTTGATAGTTTACACTGTTCTTAGTCCAAACAAAAATATTCTGTATTTGAAGTTTAATTGACACATTTTATTTCTGATATTAATAAGATTGGCTAATTTTGATATGAAATTTAATTGTTTCACCCTGTATATCTTTAAGGTCACCATGTGTGACGCAAAGTCGGCGAGTTTAAAACGCATGGCCATTATATATAAATATAATTATTGCACACATTATGGCTCTAAAACTCTATATTAATAGTCAATTGCCATTATTTAGAGCTGGACCCTTCTCACATAGATCCGCTTCTCAGACGAAATCAGAATGGTTTTCGCAAAGGCAGATCAACACTATCTCAGATACGTGACCTCAGAAGGATCATGTAAGAGCTGAGAATTTCCAAGACAAAAGCTTCAATTGTGTTCATAGTATCTTCTCAAGGCTTTGACAGTGTCACAGAGATGTATGCTGCCATATCTGATAGCTATGGGTCCCAGACGAGGACTGTCAAAGCAATTGCCATTCATGTATATACCTCATCTAGATTTGTGCAGACCATGCATATGGATGGGCCCACAAAGTAGTCTTAACCGAGAATGGAATTACCCAAGGAGCATTACTCTTGCTCACCATCTTTGTAATCGTGGTTTATTACATCCCAGACAGAGTAGTGCATCATGAACGACAAGGACTCACCATCAAACAAAGCATGCTAGACGTCATCAAGTCAGCATCTCACAGACCATGAGAATGCCGATGATCTAGCTCAACAGCTGATCTGATAGTGGTGCCACAAGTTTTACTATCACTTGGAATGCTGCGGACAAAGGCGGCCTACAGCTAAATGCCCTAAATGCCCAAGAAGACGAAAGATATGACCGTCGGAAATCACAAAATACTGACACTACTCCTTCTTACGAAGAGCGCTCGTGAGTTTGGTTAGTTGAGAAATTGAGTATGTTTTCGGATTAACTACATTGGTGTATTGCTCGAGACATTCCAGCAGGATCCATCTGACATCCCCAACTAATGACGGCCATGGACATTTGGCGCTACATGGTGAACAGCATCTCGCTGCGGGCGGAGATAGATAGACTGAAAAGATGCAATGAAAAATCGACACATTCCCACCTTTGGATTTTCGCTTTATTTCGTGTAAATTGACATTTGCCAACTCGCGAACTTTGAGATATTAGGTATGGTAGCAAAAAACACAGGATTCCCTATAGTTTTAGCTATGATATTTTATTGGTTATCATTCAGATTGTCCTAGAAGAAACCCAGGACTTGACAGCTGACGCTTCGAGACATTGCTGGATTATCTTTCTTGGAAAAATATCATTGTCAAAACACACGGTGTTTGATATATTGGCTTGCGCCTGTTACTTGGGGATCAATGTAGCAGTTCAGTTACATCCAAAACCGTTTTCGTATTCTCACATATGTAGCATGTGGAGGCCTATATTGTTATTCTGTTCAATTGTAATCCAACAAAGATTTGTCACTCTAAAACCCCCTTACTAATGACACACACATGTTAGGAACTAAAACTTGTTAGAGCATGCAAAAATCCGCATTGGTTATTTTTTCGAATTTGGTTGAGCCAAATCACTGGATAGGCCTTTAACCAACCCATGGCCTGGAAAAATTATATTATCACTTCTCTTTTACATCGCTATCATCTGTTTGTATAATTATTATTTTAATTTTTTTGTTATTGATGGTTGATTTATTACCCAAAGATATCTGAAATCTACTGCGACCTCAGGGCTGTGCTTCCAGAACTTATGATCAGTGGTCAGAGCTATGTAGGTGGTATTGGGGCCCGGCATGAGGATTGATAAACAGCTGAAATGATCAAATAGGAATACGTACCTTCATCAGTAAATCTCTTATTCAGGCATCAATAAACAAGTAAAACGTCCGTGGTGACACCTTGCCTTTTCCAGGCTTAACCTGTGATTAGGGTCAAAGTCAATACAATAAAGGGGCTACAATACAAAAAAAAGATTTGCCTATTAACCCTATTCTACCGAAGGGGGGGGGGGGTTAAACCGTCTCAGTGGTGCACCACTTGCTTTTTCCGCTTTAACCTGGATTTAGGGGTCAAATGTCACATCAATAAAGGGGCTACAATACAAAAAGATTTGCCTATAACCATCGTCTACCGTGGTAGTAAAGTATATTCACGTAATAAAAATCTTGAACAAACTTACTGGCACAAGATGTGGTCCTCGGCACATTCCCTAAGATCGACGGCAACTTGCCTGTAACTCATCAACCATGCCAAGAAGCTGACCAGCGTAAATGCCCTCCTGTCGGGTTCACAGTAGTCAAGGAACGGGAGATACTATTAGACGTAAAATATGAGATACGCATATTGATCCCATCATAGCCTTTTATCCCAAGTACTTGAAGAGTGCCTTGAGGGATGTGTGCGACCGCTCCAATTGATGATTTACACTGCTTTAACTGAAAAATTAAACCATAACAAGCAGTGTTTTCATAAAGAATTTGTTTAAATAAAAATTTCACAACTTTTTATGATCTTGCTTCAAATAGCATGTTGAATTGCATATTCTGAAAAACAGGAAGGAAAAAATAAAGGGAATTGATGCATATTCTCATAAATCGACCTATTTTATTTGAGTGGAGAATTTCTAACAGATTTTTTAGAAGAATTTTTGCAAATCATTAAAATAATCAATGATTGTTGCCATTAGTTATCTTTCTTGTGCACTTTCCTGTCATTTCCTGTAATCTAACAAACCTATTTTGATAGTTGAACATTCTAGCAATTATAATTTATAGATGCAGGAAGTGGCCAGAAGCGACAAAAATGTATATTTGCCAAAGAACTATAGTCAGCAGTGTATTTGAAATTCCCGCCTGACAAACGTAAGCCGAATAGATCAGTCTAGATCATGGCATGTTAGTAAGTGTGACCTTTCCCTCAAATCGGTCAACCGTTAATTAAGAAAGTAAGGGTTTTGCAGTGTCATTTGTGGGCGAATAATGTGTCCGAGGTCAGAAAAACTAAATAATGGGCGAGGCGCAGCCGAGCCCATTATTTTGAAAGTTTATTCTGAACCGAGGATACATTAGTTCTATCATATTACCTAAAACAGCGTCATTTAATAAGAAAATTGGCTTTGGCGGACCCATTATTGCAGAAACATGGGGCAGTAAACGACCAATCAGGAATGCTGCAGTTTCCAAAAATGCGGCCAGCAGAGGAATAGAATCGTTTATTGCTCCCATCCAGGTTTCTACCTACTGTGTTAAGTGGAGTTAAGCCGCGTTAGAAAACTTCACTGTGAATAGGCGGCTAACCAACATATCTTTTTTGAAGTGAGGACGATACACCTCCTTTTCTAACCACCTTCCATGCTTATACTAAAAGTATAAGCAGTGGGCGTAGTCGAAGGGGGGTGAGGGGGGTTGGGGGCACGTGCCCACCTCCCCGACCGAGATGGTTTGTCGGTACATAACGGTTCAGTCGTTACATTTGTCTAAAAAGATGTAAGCATTTTTTTGAGCCGCGTGGTGCATGATAGAGCTCATGAAAAATGGTTACCAATAACTAATTTCGTTACTCAGATAATTATCCCCCCCCCCCCAGTTAAGAATTTCGAGCCGAATGAAAAAAAATATTTTGTTGGGTACCAATACACGTGTCGGTACATTCACAAATCTGTGCCACATCGTCACAAAAAATAACTGGCTACGCCACTGGCTATAAGAAGATTACGCATCATGCACTGCAAACAAACTAGTACACGAGATCATGTGCTTAATTAGGCACATGCCTCGATTTGTTGATGGTTGGAAGAGTTCGTTACACAGTTCTAAATTGTCAAGATAAATAGAAAACACCCGGAAATAAATAAGCCATAGGCAGATTTTTTCAGGATAGTTTCCTAATGTTGGAGCGAAGCAACATATCAAAAGTCCTCCCAGTATCCACATCAGTGTAATACCAGCGAATGAATCTGTGTACAACTTTGAATGATAAATGCACAAATTCTTTATGTTGTAGACATGGTGCGACTATATATTTCCAAATCATACCGTGTTGGAGAATTTTCCTTTGAGGATTATATAAGGAGATCATCAATGGTACCAAAACTATGGATAGACGTCCCAGACATAGCTGATTCCACATTGCTAAACAATTCGTAGAAGTCAGCAAGACAGATGGACTTTAAGGAACAGATGACGTTTGAAAAACTCAGAGCGTTGTGTGAAAAGAGAAGATCTGGCTGTCAAAGATGAATTGAGGAAGGCTTTTAATTCATTAAAAACATTAGCCTAGAAAGTTCTTCCCTATGACAACAAACATTAATTCAGTAGTATCCATTGCATTCTTCATTTATCTCTTCGTAGGTACTTGTAGCGTATTTTTTGGCTTAACGTTGACGGGATAACCCGTAAAGAGACACCAAGTTCCATTCTGAGTGTAGTCAGTAGGAGTGATATCATATGACAAAATGTCATCGAGGGTTGAGGGTATTTCAGTTCACGAAGACTCAACTTTGAAGACCTTGAAGGATATAGGAAGATGCAGAGAGGTTTATGAAGCGCTGAAATACAAATTGTGAATAAAGAACATAGGCCTCTACAGTTAGTGCTTCCAGACACTTGCGAAATATTCCATCCAAGAACCTCAATCAAGGTTACGGTATAGAAAGCGGTATTTAATATTCGTATCACTATTGGCTACTTTCCTTTTTAAGCATCAATTCAATAAATTGATAGCTTTTTGCGAACGAGTGAGTCGCTTTAATTGCGTATTGGTTGTACGAGGTGCAAGTCAATCAGGGCTGGTCTTTTGTTTGGAATGATTTTGAAATTCTAGCGATGGAAGTTAGTTTGGGTGATATTTGTGTTTTTCCGACCTCATTCATTTCGAATTGACATTTCACCTATTGGTGAAAATAAACATATTTCTTCAAAATCCACGATTGATTCCTACCTTAATACATTAATTCTTTCCTAATGCAACTCCATACCCTATCCATCCCAATTATTCATTAAGTTAATGCATAATTGATGCACTCGTTTGCTTTAAATGAACCTGTAGGGAAGTTCGACCTAAAGATCACTACAGTTGAATCCAATGTCAGGAATAACCTAGAATACTAGCGGCCCATGTTTTCTTTTGCACGCATCGTGTGTTTGATTGTGTCTATTACAAGGTCACACTCGATATCTTTGGAAGCGAGGACCCCAGTGGGGAATCTTAGTTCTTACATGACATTTCGATGCAGTGTTGTCTTAGGCAAATTTGATGGGAGGAGTGAGCATTCATTCATTGGGAGAGTAAAAAAAATGTAAGAAACAATAAATACAAATAAGCAACTTTTGGACGGGGTGGGGGGTGGAAGTCCCTTTCAGTTTCACGGTGTCAGCAGTACGGCATTTCTTGTGAATAAAATGGGACTCCACAAACGATTATAACAATTATTCAGTTGTTTCTTACATGTGGTTTTGAAGCTTTTTTTCGTAACAACAATAGTTGATTGTGATTTCATAACGCGGACCCCCGATGTGTGGGAAGGCATTATGAGTAATAGCTAGAAATGGAAAAGCCTCAGACTTTCCAGAAAAAGAAACCTTTTTTGCAAAATTGCGCTTTATTGAGAGGATCGGTTGCGATTCAATCAAAATTGCATCAAAGATTGTAAGATGGTCTTATGCATTCAGTGGTCATAGGTTGCAGGTCTCATGCAGAGTTCAAGGTCATTTGTGTCAAGTTGTAAAATAGACTGAAAAATGCCGGTAAAATTACTCTCATTTTAAAAATTAATTGCAATCAGGTGATCACGAATGCAGGCGAGACGAGTGGTTCGAGACTCTTTCTTAAAGGTCCATGGCCCAATTGCTAATAGCCTTTCCCCAGAAGCCCCAGATTGTCCGGAAGTGCTAAACATTTTGGTACAGATGTAAAGCTACTATTTTTCTCATTTACCCTGTGAAATCTTAGAGCCAAAGGATGTTTTGGTTTGGAAGGTATGATGCGAAATAGCGACATGTTGTCGACAAATATTAATTTAACAGTACTCTATGGGCTTATAAAATCAGTTGTTAGCTCTCACATCAAAACGGATTGAAAAATCGGAGCGAAACTTTAAGATGGGGGGGGGCTTGGAGTGAAGGACAGCTATCAAGATGAAAGTTCTATCCTCAAATCGGCCATCCCCCTTTAAGTTATGTATGGTGTCGTGGCAGACCGTTTTCTTGGTTTAATAGGAGTATGTTAAATTTGCGAATTTGAAGGGATTGCTCGGATTAATGGGGGAGCTTTATTTTCTACAAATGAAGCAAAATATGAAAAGAAGCCCACCAACGTAGAACCAAAGGGAGTCTGACGTCAGATGCTGGAATGGTGATTGCAGAAGGAGCATTATGTGGTAAGAAGCAATTGCGACTATGGCAGTAATTTGGAGAGATGCTATGATCGCTAATAACTGGGACCAATACCTTCATGAGATATACGCTAGCTGTTGCATCGCCTATGACAAAGGTTATTGTATGTAATAGGGGGATGATAAATACTAACTCATTCTTGGAAGTGGATGCACGATATTGTATTAAGACAGGAGCGTGGCAGCAATGTGCAAAACTGAAAACCCCCATCGGAACGTAGGTTTACTACCCAAGTAATACGACCAAATGTCGTGGTCTTTCAGAATCATCTCATTGTCGCGATTGCTTGTGAATCAGGAAATCTACGATGGCATCAAACAATGTTGGGGGTTTCAGCCCGGATACAAACCAGTGGAAGCACGCAAATACCACAGCCGAATTCACTCAATCAGCCAATTGTCAGTGATGACGAGTTATACATGTTAATGTTTCAAGAAGAAGACAGCATACCCAAAAGTATCTCCTGTACGTAAAGCATGCGATATATTTCTGCCTAATGAGGGTCAAGCCAGATAGCGAACAAATAGATTTGTTAGTGGCAAAAAGAGAAGAGAGGATAACCCAGAAAGGAATACCCGAGAATACAGGTTTGCATGCTTTCCGCGTAGGTCATGATGTGTACATACTTGTCGGCGGTTACGTTCTGAAGACAGGGATCAAAGTTGACGACGATGATCCTTACGATGTCAGTCTTCACAAATATGACGCACTCACAGATATGTACAATCATGTCATGGTCAGATTTACTTTGGCGAGACAGTACTTGCAATGAAAATACTAAAAAAAATATATCAACTTGATTTTGGAGCTTTTTGGGGTCTTCAGTTCAAAATTGAGTACAGATGTGCCTCCAATGGCTAAAAATATACCTATTTCCTGAGTTACTACTGATAGAAACATGACAATTATACCACCAACAGGCGCGGATGAATCCAGGGAGGGTGAGCGGAGGGGGGGGCGCGCTCCTCCCGGGTTGAGATCCCTGGCAAATCTTGCAAAAATCACTCCATTTGGACAGGTTGAGCCTTTCATTCAGCCCCCCGGTAATTTTGATGTTTTTCAAATCCTGGATCCTGCCCACTGACCAATCTTTGTAGTCGCTTGAAAACTTTGACACATTGGTATGGTTGTCGTACCAAAATCAGGAAACATATCGCCCCATTGCATCGGTACCATTGTCTTATCAAAATCAGCCCATTTCAAATAAGGACATTGTGCTTGTAAATAAAAAATGGGCATTTGTATCGTAGAATAGCCAAATAACGACTTATCCTAATGTATAATAGTTTGGTACAAAATAACCTATCGGGTTCATTTGAAAAATCTTAATTTATGAAAAACTTGCTTTTCGTCAGTGGTTCTCTACTCTAACAGAACTCACATTGACTGGTCAGAAACCATTAACCAGAGATACCAAACTGATTTCATTCTACTCTTTAGCAAAGCTTTTGACAGTGTCCCACAACCATCTGTCTATAAAATTAGAGTACTATGTCATCAGAAACAGCGCCTTAGCATGGATAAATTTCCTTTCACACCGCAGACAAGCTATGCCAGTTAATGGGACTCATTGAATGGATTGACGTCACGTCTCTTCAGGCGTACCTCAAGGGTCCGTTCTGGGCTCGGTATTTATTGCTCTTATACATTAAAGGGCTAAGCAGCGATTTGCCTTTCCATAAAGTCGAACCAAAGTCTTGAAATCCATGTACCGTATTGGTAATTTGGTTACTGGCATAGTTCTGCTACCAAAACCTCCAAGTAGTTGGGCTTTAAACCCGTGTATTAAAGACAAAACAAATCATTCTATCTCTTCTCTTCTGAAGTACTTTATAAAAAAAAAACTGGTCATAACCCCCCTGCTTAGAACTACATAAATTAAATAATGAGACTTCAAACTTATGATTTATGTCAAAAGTAGGAGCAGATTTTGGCTAGATTTATCACAATACAGGGCAAAATTTCAGTTTGAAAAAAACTCACGTATACAAAATGCCATAGACGAGAGCACTCGAAGAGCAGTTGTCTTCTCCAAAGGAGGGAGTGGCTTATGCAAAAACACCGAATGCATTAAAAACAGAGTTTGTTCGCCAGTAGTGTGGGTATGTACCACAATCAGCTGGTTAGTGTACATTTTGAGTCGCCATGACTGCATGTCAATTTGCTGGAGACGGTATGAAAAATTTAGCAATTGCTTAATTTTGTGAACTTTTCCCTACATTGAAATAGCGTAAATAGAATTGCCACCACAGTTTGTCTCGAGTTATAAGCGATTTTATTATAGATAAGTCCACTTTTATCCCTCCCATTTTTTGTCGCTGCATATCCCTTTAATGACAAATATAATCACATACACATTAAAAAAATTAAGCATTTTGCTGATGACAGGGAGATAAAATGACTCACGTGATCTCTTATGATCAAGAGATCTTACAGAGAAATCTTGATACCCTGGCTAAATGGTCTGGAGAGTGGTTAATGTTCTTCAATATTAAGAAATGTCCCTGTTTAACCATCACTCCCAAGAGGACTCAGGAGAAAATTTGTACTTTCAGGATGTTAATAATGTAATAAGATATTAGTATGTATCATAATTAAGATGTAAACGTATCGCTAATCATGTGTTTCTTTTGTATTTTAGATTTTGTGTTCACATTTAAAGGTTCGTTTCGTATTCCTAGCACCTTCGTTGTTTATTATGTTTCATTCAATATCCTTGAGAAAATGTTATTGCAAATATTTCAGTTTATTCTCATAGTGCGCTTTGATGCTGTTCTCAAATGTTTATCACGGTGCCCCATAAGCTACTTTGTCGTCATTTCCGTCCTATGAAATTGCCCGAGTTTGATCACAAAAATTTTTTTTCGTAATAATGATGTGCATTTCCGTTAAAAGATTCTTTCTGCAAACCAAAATATAGGGATAGTACACTGAAAAACTAGGGTGTTAAAATTAACACCTGCATGGTTGTTTGTTCCAAGCGACCACACCAAAAGTGACAAAATTCCACATCTTGGTGGTAAAGAACGCCATTTATGAGCGTATTATTTAAGACAATAGTGTTAAAAGTAACACCGGTGTTCAAATGTGAACACTTTCTTGTGTGGTCCTGCGGTATGCAAAAAAATGGTAATTTTACATTCATTTCTCCTTGAAACGACAGTCTTTACAGAAGCGGCTTGGGGCCGACCAAGTAACCTCGGCATCGAAGAAGATTAGGTATGCGTGTTTTATTATCGCTCTTGTAATCCTGAAGTGTGGTTCGATTCTCACTTCTGACGGAAAATTTTAATCTATTATTAGACTTATAGATTGCAATGGAACTTCAGAGTCGGCTGCGATTTTGCACAGGGGGTGGGTATTAAAAAATTATAAGTTACCTTTCTGCCCAAAGCCCTTGTGTTTTTACTCTCTTTAGAACCAATGTTCTTTTAACTTAGTCCTTGTTCTTGACATAATATCTTTTAACTGCCCAAGTTTTCATTGAGGTCGTTTAAAACCCTTTCCCCGGACCGTGCAGGCACATTCACAGGTCTCACACACCATATTAGCGATAAGATTGTCAATTACTGACCTCCCGCGTCGGCAAACATGTGTGGGCAAACGAGCTGATATCGGGTTTGCAGTTTTATTGATAAACGGCCTCGCGCGAGACACTCTGGCTAGAAAATTCAAGGTCGGTCTGCGGTCAAAATTGCTCTGTCTCGCTAGTTTTGAAAAATGGTCAGGGTTACTGGCCTAAAACAATGGAACCAATGAAGTGAATCTGGGTCAGAGTGACCCATAGTCCGGGAAACGTGTTTAATATACAGCCTCTCTCTATAAAAAAAATGTGTCCAATAAAAAAACCGATTTTTTTTTTTCAATATTATACCTCAAAATAAGTAAGTCGGTTTGTACATCGACATTAAAGAGAAAAACCAGGCCTTCCGGTTATTTTTATGTCGTCCTCATTTGCTTGTTTCAATCGAGTCGAGAGATAACTCCATTTACTGCGGGACACAAATCAAGTTTGTGCCACTTCTGGTTGAGTGAAAACGGTGAAAACATTAGTTAAACATAAGATATCACTTTGAACAATATGAACATTCTTTACAAAGGATTACCTTCATAAAGAACCTCTAAAAGATTCGGAAAACATTTACGTATGTGGAATGTTATATCGTAAGTTCTGGCTTAAGAAGCCAACCAATAAATAACATTCGACATACTAGTGTTTGTTAGAAGAGAACCATTCAGAGCGTACATCAACCTGATGAAAGCGTTTTATGGTCTTGAGGTATCATGAAACGCAAATTCCTACCACACCTTGATACCTTTGCTTTCAAATTCAATTTTTTTATTGACTTCCACAATAGTCAATGCCGCAAAGATAGTGGCATATTTTTTAAATCATTCTTTGGATTTGGAGAGTTTTATTGTGTTGCAATTACATCCTTCTGGCATGATTTTTATCAGATCCCAATTTTGTAATAAATTCCAAGCTCCATTTCATTGACGTGCATAAATATTTGTATTGTTTATTATTTATGAAAAAAGATATTTATCCATTGAACTAATTATTTCACTATTAAAGCTCGGTCGATAAAACTAGCGTGCTTTATTTACTTTAATATGTGTTTTGTTTCTTTGCCAAAGTTTGCAATATTTTTGTGAGCTTCAAGAATCATGGCATCGATGTTGGTGTATCGTCAGTATTTGATTATAATCGTCGTGGTTCTGCATACTGGCGAATCATCAATAAATGCTTGTTCCTGAGAAAACTCGTTTGAAAATTTAGATTACTTATGAATGCGTGTAATTAACTGAAATAAAGGAAATGGCTATTTTAAGTGGTGTATGGTAAAGACTGAATGGTTACTAACACTGACGACAGTATTAAATACACAAAGAAACAACTGTTTTCTTATTAAAATGGCCACTTAATGTGATTTGACAGTTTGTCAAAACCCCAACTGTTTGATTCGCTGTGTTCTAAGGAGGCGAATACGTATTCGACTCTGCATGAAAACCTTTGACTTTCTAATGTTGTATGATGAGATTACTATAGCTACGGGGTTTTTACTATTTTAAAATGATGATTGCCGATGATGCCACGATGATAAAAATACGATGGCGGTGATGATGTGTGGCAATAACGATGAAATAAGGAAAGATCGAGCTTGACGACGAATACTAGCGACTAGATCGATGATGATGATGATTATGATGATGATGATGATGAGAGAGATGATTGAGACGATTTCCATATTGCATTGTTGTTTATGCTACAAACATGCAATTTGTATACAAACGACTTTCATAAGCGGTTGACAGTGGGAAACCATTCACTGTTGCATTATTTTCGTAATAAAATATAGGCGTCAGACTGACCACGATGACCAACGAATTCAGAAAATTACAACCTCTTACAATTTGTCTCCTTAAAATTAATCTATTTAATTATTCGCCAATATGTTTTAACTCATTTTTGCAGAAAAAAAACCATAATTTAGGTTAAATACGTTATGAAGACACAACATTGTTGATGCATATGAAATAAAAAAAAATAATAAACAGTATGCATTTTGCAACACACAAATATTGGCTAGCAACTGTTCACCATTGAGCGAGAAAATATTTAAATGTAACTGAATGTTTTATAATTCAAAAGTTTTTGGAGGCTAAAGTTGTCTATACAACTTTATGACAACCATATTTATTTTTCCCTTTTCTTAACCCTAAAAACCCTCGTCTTACCAAGGGGGGGGGGGGGGGGTACCACCCCAGTGAACTTCGCTCCGGTGCGCTAAAATGCCGAAAAGACTTTCGTAAAAAGCTTCAGGTTACTGTCTCTCATCCTTTCCGTCATTTTAGCGAAAAAAAATGTAAGTAGCACCTTCACCAGGGTTTTAGGGTATGCCGTCGAAGGGTAGAGGGGGTGGTTGCCACCCACGGATATTTTATGGTGCATTTTTGAAAGAATATTATGCACAGTATGGTCATTAAAAACTCTATGGTTTATTGTAAAACTAGTCAATTGCCATCATTTAGAGCTGAAAAACGCATGAAAATCCGCTATGCCTAAGTTCTTACGTTTTTAGCGCAAAATTGGATTTTTTCGCTATTCTGTGGAAAAATGCCAATTTTGCCGACTTCGCGGACTTGATGACGTCAAGTGTTGTGACGCAATACTAGGTATGTTGAGTAATTATTTTGGTATCAATTCAAGAAAGAGGAGGCCATAGCTATCCACTGGAATCAAAAATCATAAGCACAGGTGCCTTAATAACGAATCTCGAGGGGGGTGGTAACCGAGGGGGGTGGTGACCCCCCTGGTAAACCGTGTTACAAAAAAAAAAGGTGGTAAGACGAGGGGTTAAATTTCAAATTCATATAGTTCCATTTTTAAAGTAAAGTACACGCTTAAATATATACCAAACTTGAAAACGAAATTAACAGTTAAATGGGTAATATACGGTACTCAATAGTAAAATCTAAAATTATCTAAACAATTAGATGGCCCACTAACGCTTATACAAACAAATTCCCAAAGAAAATATCAATTTGTTCCTGAAAGGCGAGTTTTTTAAAATGATGTATTAGTAATTATTAGTTTGCCGAATTTCCAAGTTAACATCAAAGAAAATCAAACTTTCACATATGTTACCAAGTCTTTTTGTACACGGTTTACTACGGGGTGGGGTGGTAAAACACCCCGAGAAATCATTATTATAAAGCAATAGATGATTTCGACGTGGTACCAGTTGATAAGCTTGGCTCCTTTTCTATTGCTCCAACAGAACCGATAGGCATACATGACCGTCAAAGTTCACAAGTTGGCAAAATTGTCATTTCCACAGACCACACATGAGTATAAATGAAAAAATGAAATTGTGCATGCAAAAAGGTAAGCAGATGGATTTTCATGCGGGTTGTTGGCCCCCAAATGATATGGAAATGGATAGTTTTAATCAACATATAATTGTGAGAGCCATACGGTGCACAATATTAAAACAAATGAACTAATAATAAAGGGTGGGTAGAATGCAGTATTCATGTATAGGCGAATAATGTGCCGAGGTCGGAAAACTAAATAATGGCCAGCCCATGATTTTTTTTTCGCCGAGGATACATTTGAGGCACCATATGACTGATTACAAACCTTATTTTTATTCTTAACTCAAGACAACCTTATTTTTATTTATTTAGTTGTTTGTTGTATTGTTGTAATAATTATGCCTAATTTATGTGTAATTTGGTTTGATTTGATGAATGAAAATAAATGATAAAGAAAAATGCATAGCGGCTCATTATGCAGATTCTATGCCCAGGATTCAAAGCGCGTCTTTGATTGGTTTGTTTACAGCCATTATTTTATAAAATTGGATCGATTAAGCCCAAATTATTGGTCGAGCTATGAGTTGCAAAAAATATTGGGCGAACGAAGTAGCAATTTTTGTCCCAGCGAATACGTTATTCGTTCGCAAGTTATAGTGTTTGTGAAACCCGTTTTCTACAAATGGGTGTTATTCGGACTGCGGATTATTTGGGTAGGAGATGTAATTTTCACTTATTTTGGGTTTACAAATTAAAGAGACACTGAAAAAATGCAACCGAATCAATATTTTTAAACTGCAATTTGACCAACAAATCAGATTCGACACTATGTCGTGGCCACGACGATTATCTGGAATGACCAAAGCAAATAAGATGAAATTGAAAACAAACAGCCATTGGAAAGCATGGTCTTGTTCGATATTTATGCCAAGTAAGAATGACTTATTTTGAAATTTCATAGTAACCAATTTTTTTTGATTTACCACTTTTTTAGACAGGCTGTATATTTATACATATTGCCACATCTCCGGCATCTGTTCATTTTGCCGAGTCTTAAGGTCCAGGAAATGCAAATAGGATTGATGTGGTTTGGTCAAGTCTACAGGAGGGGCTAGAAAGCATTCAATATTTGGGTTGGTGATGACATCATTAGTGAAACTATTGATTTTTCAGAGAGTAATAGAAAATCCAGGTGACTGGTGTGAATATTTTCATGACAATGAATGAAAAGCATAGTTTCAATAATGATGTCACTGATAGTGTATTATTTTTGGCCCTGTTTATTGGAAGGAATGTCCCGTAAAGATTTGAAGTAGGTTTATCATCTCATTCCGGGGACCTTTAAAAGTTTAAAACACATGCATGTCATGCATTGTAATGATGTGATTAGACTTGCCAACGATGCTTCGGGGGATCAGACCTCTGCTTCGGGATCTTGTACACAGCAAATATTACCACTTATGTCAAACAGTTTTGGCCCATACTTCACATTATTATAGTCAGACTATCATTTTAGCAGGCCTACTTGATTTTGATACAACTTAAATTAAATAAAGATGCATTACTATATTTCAACTATTATTCCATCTATATTGAATAATATATCGAGATTTAAAGCACCTTTTCCACAGGATCCAAAGCGCTCACTGTTCTGTTGATATTTATTATTACGCTGCCTTCAGGAAATCGTCAACATCAAGGGGGTGTGATGATGATTGTTTGAATGAAAACGCATTCAAAAAAAACCAGTCGTCCGTGCTGGGCGCTTGACTTTTGAATATTTCACAGGGAATAATTATCAGTTGGGTGCTTGTATACACACCTAATGCCAATTCGATACAACCAATCCGCCAAAATATCAGTTGTTGGATGTTTGGGGTGCATTGGGTGGTTAAATTTTGTCCTACCCATGGCCACTCAACGTATGAAATGACCATCAGTCGTCTTGATTAAAGAAACCGCCTCAATGAATACCTCTTTTCACCTATGCGCGCATTGCATAGGAGAAAAAAGAGTATGAGCACAATGATCCTGGTACACTATTATTACACGATGGCCACCTCTAACAAATACATTAATTTGTATCACTACCGATTAGTGTATCATATGCAAAGCGGCACCCCACAGTATGTGGGAAAAGAAGCGGAGGCCGCCATGCTTTCTAATGGTGGTACTCTAGAGTTTTCTTTGTGGTCGGCCAAAAACAGGCCGAGACGGTGAATTCTAAAGATTACGTAAACGTTTGCCTCTCTATATATATAGAAACTCTTTGGTAACAATATTTACCCATATCTCGATAAGCCATGCACTCGACAATGTTTTGTGGTGCATATAATGGCTGTGATTCTATCTCTTTGCCGCTATCGATGCAGTGACAGCGGTGTTAAGGAAAATATGTCATGATTCTGAAATTTGAAAATTTGGTATGGGATGGAAGCGTAAGTAATCGTAGATAATATAAATCAAAATAAGTTGAAAAGTGTCCACATGTTGAGTATTTGCCCTTTTAATTTCCGCCAATAGATTAATCGAAAACGATTCCGACAAAGCCACATAGCAGGCAAATGGTGACGTCAAGGTGATGACCATCCATAATTTACGTCGTTGTGACCATCATATCGCAGTGTTGCCACTTTCCTCTTCGAGTGAAAACGCTGCGATCGATGTGTTTTTATATCAATAATAATTAAAACACAACGAAATGAAACAAAATATGTCATTCTGTAACTTTTTTCTAATGTTATTATTACTTTCATTACTCCATCAATATTAGTGTCAGCAATAACAATTCGAGTCAACACGATGTTTTGGTCATCAATTTGGACGTCACGAGGAGTGCAAAATTGGGCGCTTTTGATCAATGGAAGCAGTGGCGAAAAATCTGCCCGTTTTCTTCGGTTATTCAAAAAAGCAAAATAAAATGCCTATATTTTGTTAATTACAATCAAATTGTATTATTTTTTCGGGAGGGAATTCGTGATGTCTGTAATATATTTATGAGGTAAGTCAAACCTGGCTGACAAAAATCTTGCCATATTTCTTTAAACTGTCCACAAAACTGTGTACTTTCACCGGATGTTGTGACCCCATGCTGTAGGGGTCTTTGGAACACGCCCCCGGCCCAGTACACTCCGTTTCCATGGATTTTTGAAGTTGCATTGCCACCCAAATAGAGGGAGGAGACATTCCTTCGGACAAATGCCGCAAAACCGCATAAAATCCGTGTTTCTTGTGAGCTAATACTGCATAAAAAAAACTTTCATTTGGCGGTGATTATTGTGCCCGTAATTGTCAAACATCTGTGAAAATGATTTCAAAATGTTCCGACCACTCCGACTCTTAAGAATTGGTGTTATGAAAAGATTCAGTTACCTGTAACAAACGCTCTTGAATTTGTGCCCAGCGTTGCACCTTCAGGTAATTTCAGCTAAAACCTACAAATTTAGGAAAATTAACTGCCGGTAATAACTAGGAAGTCGGTTGAGTTTAAAAGAATTAAATGGTTTTATGAAATTTCAGTGTTTTACCTTGAACAAAATGTAATGTCTGAATTTGTGCCCAAGTGTGCCCTTCGTGTAATTTTTAGCTCCAAAACAACAAGTTTGTAGTAGTTTTTAACTTTGGTTGGTACATTTGTGTTGTTGTTATAATGTGATTTAATCTGAAGAACTTGAGACGGTTTAGATATTTCTTATCAATACCATACATGAGAGAGTTACAATAATCTAATCTTTATAAAATGAGAGTGCGGACAAGGTTGTGGACGTCTCGCGATCAATTTCAGCGCCCAGTGGCAACTCATGTAGCTCCGCTTATGGATTCTCTCATGCAGGCGTAAATCATGATTTTTTTTAAAAAAAAAAAGGGCGATTTTTTTTAAAGGGACTTTTCCCACCAATTGCAAAGGGGAGGGGTGGGAAAAATCGAATTTTGGCAAAAGTGGACTTTTTTTACCGAAATGTAACTTTTTTCGCCATAAAAAACCCCTAACTTTTGGCTCCGTTTGGCCTTTTTTTCATTTTCTTTTTAGGGCTTTGGGGCTTTTTGGAATTTGGGAGAGGGGCGTCCGCTCCCCACGCCCATCCACTGGTTACAGTCCTGTCTCCATTGTTACCAATCATCACAGGATCGAACTTTTAAGCTGTATCTTTCAAATCTCCTGATTACTTGTCTTCATATTTTCAGCCTCGTACTCATAAGTCCACTTACAAACTTTGCAAAAAATTGTTTGGGCCTCGCCCTTTGGGAAGGGTACTTAAACAAAATCGTGGTCTTGATAGTTATCTGACTTTAAAGTGACTTAAGAGATTAAAAGTCTTCTTAGTACATCTTTTTCCTAGCTCCTAATGTGTCTCTTGCCTTTTTTCCTTTCCGGTCAGCCGCCTTTGCCTAATTTGTAAAAGGCCGATCTATAAGTTAGCTTATTATTATTGTCCGTCAAGTCATAATGATTCCAAAAGATGTATAGTTTGTACCATATATGACCATTGATTTTGGAGTTACAGGGTTGTAAAAGGCAAAAATTGTCTAAAAGGTCATTTCCATTGTACAGGGGTCAAACTCAGAAGGTTGCTCCAATTCTGGGAAAAATGGAAAAAAAAGTCATCAGCTTAATGTGTCAAACTGAAGGAATAGTTTGTAGGCATCTGAATGAGTTATGTGACCCCAAAGAGGCAACAGGGGAACATAGTGGACCAGAGTCGTATTGGCTATTGACCTCCTGTGACCGTTTACTCGAAAGTAAGCATTTTACCATACTAACGAAGTCTCACGAGACATTGTGACGTCCCCCGATTTGCTCGTCGCCGCCCCGTGGGCCCGCCGCCTCCAGGGCCTGTGGGTTCGGGGACATTTCCTGCCTCAAACCTATACTTTTAGGAGTCCCCTTTCTCAGGCAATAATTTGCTTTGCAAGTATTTAAATATAATAAGAGCATCTTACAAATGTGGACCTCTGTACAAATTGAGATGACCTTTTTTACCATTTGGTCCCCTATACCCTATAACTCTCAAACCAATGGTCATAAAAAACGATACCATTTTTGGAATCCTTTGACTAGACAGCACAAATATGGCCAATTTTTGCAACAGGTTTGGAGTAGTTTCAAGTTTAACCCATGTAACCTGAAATTGGCCTGTATTAAAAAAGTGCACCCACAAGATTGAGACCCTAACCCACCTAATAGTACCATAACGCTAGTAATCCCAATTAAATAACACATTTTTTAAAGCGCCGCCCCCAATTTTCTAAATATTTTGAAGATTTTTGCAGAGTGTATTGGTAATAGACTAGAAACAGTAACCTGTGAATGGATAGAGGGGCTTGAAAAATTTCTGTGTCACAAATGAAGGAATTGTAATTAGAAAATAAAAATCTGAGATCTCCAATAATAATTCAACCATAAATCCTTGCCAATATGGACTCTCCATGATGAAAAAGTGACATGAACATGCTAACGCTCATTCCCTGTAGTTGTTAGCCGTCGGTTAGGAAAGGCAAATTAGAGGCCAATTTTCTCAGGGTAACTATTTCATCATGGACAGACGTGGAAAAACTGGCATTGTCAGTTCTGCCGTTAAGTTCAATCGGGGAGGATGCCAATTCTAATTACAAAATTGCTTATTTTATGACAAATACGCATTTTTGAGGTATTGTCGTTCACAGGTATAGTTTACTAGGTACTACCAACACAACTGTGGCAAAAATATAAATTTTGAAAATTGGGGGCGTCTTCAAAGTGCTGTATTGCTTAAAAAACAAACATGAGAAATGCAACAAACTTATTTCTTCAATTTCATCATTTTATTTGAAAAATTAGATTTAAAAAAATACCTTTACCCGTGAAGGTGGCAAAGGTGTGAAATTCACTTAACTCATGCATACATGAACAGTTTAGTAGCCATACAGACTCATAAATAAAAGGAAAGGTATCTTTATTACATGAGACGCAGAAATTCTTTAAAAAATGTCATAAAAATGGACCCATAAAATGATATATGTAGAACCATTCTTTAGACAAGTTTTAGTACTGAATTCCTTTTACGATCTGGTCATCAATGCTAATAGCAATTTTTAAACCTAGGTCTTATGGGTTTCTTTCAAAAGAGTTGGTACAATTACAAGTTCTTTATCAGAAACTATCCCTTGAAATTTACTGAAATTTGGTAATGTAGTACCATGCATTTATATAGAAAACGGACAGGAAGTTTCTTGTACCTATTAACGGAAACAAAATCTTACATTGGAGAATACAAGCATGGTATTGGATCTGACAGAACTGATATTCACATTAAGGAACAACCAAAATACCGATCTAAGTCATAACTCATAATATGCAAAACAAGTTTTGTACAAAGGCCAACCCCTCTGCTTGTGTTCTTTTGTAAAAGAAAATTACATTTCCAAGCCATTTCTGCTATACCTGACAAGGTGGAAGTGCCTCATGCTTAAAGGTGCTTGTTCCGATTTATGTCTATTGTGTTCTCTATTAGATATGAGAGCCTGGCACTTGCACATACGCCCCATCAAGTAAAATGGGAAACAAACTTGCGGTTTTGATGGTAGAAGTACAGTAATAATGCATATTACAAAGTCCTATTCAACACTGTGTTAATATTGATGGTTAACCATTAAAACGACAGTTTTTTGTTCATTTTTTCTATCTTGGGAATAAAATGGATTTGAGGGCTCAAATTGCAGAACAATGAGAAAAATACGGCCTTTCATCTGATATCAAAATTTATACTACTTCCGGGTAAATCAGGGGGTCCCAATTTCCCAAAGACGATTGGAACACACACCTCTAAGCACGGTGCTTCAAAAAGAAAAAGAATCATGTTTTGAAAACTCTAAACAGTAAAGTGATATAGACATGTAACAAGTAAATCATACATTGGCAGAATGATCACTTTTAAATGCAGGAGTTTTGATATTTAAAAATATTGTAACCAAAAAGTTGCACTATGCATACCATGTATTCTGCATTTAGTGTTGCTCATGGCACCACCAATTTATACAGTTTGTAAGATACAAAAGTAACGCAATGAGAAATGGCAGAGTAATCTTTCTAACAGTTCGGTTTAATGAAATTTCACCATTTCATCTCTTGACTGACCAATATTTTAAGATTTTTACTAAACAACATCAACATTTTTTACAGACTTCCTCCCAAACAAAACTTGTTACATTTCAAGGGTTGACTAATAGTAACCCTCGATTTATACATTGTACATGGAGGACTTCATCAATATTTTGATTTGTTCCCTAAGTTGTCACAAATGATGCCCTCTTTTGACAGCCCTTTCAAGGCTGCCAACAGGGATTTTCCTTTGGTAATGTGTATAAGTTCATACAAAGCTTGCCAGCAGGATTTTCTTTTGGTAATTTGTATAAGTTCATACAAAGCTTGCCAGCAGGATTTTCCTTTGGTAATTTTTACAAGTTCATACAAAGCTTACATGTAATAGGGCTTTGAAACATGTAAAATAATTTATTAATGAAAAACAAAATATAACAGCCAAGCCAACATATCCTCTCAAGTTTCATTATTTTGCTTATAGTCCGGTGAGGAAATCCACACACTGACTCATACTTTCCATTTTAGCTACATGAAATAAAAAAAAATCATTAGTCATAAAATATATCAAAGCCTCTACTACATGTGAAATGTATAATTTCCTCATCTAACTTTATAAACATGTTCTTGCATTCTTCTTTGTCAAGGTTTATTAAGATACTTCACATGCAACTTCTATGACAGGGGTGTCCAACATGTGGCCCGCGGGCCATTTGGGCCCGCTAAGAGCCTCATGCGGGGCCGCGGGATGTACTTCCCAGAAAAAAAAAATGATCATATAGCATTTATAAATATATCATTTGAATAGTGCAATTTCCTCAATCAGAAATCAAACTTTTTAAACATGTTGGAAAATTATGTCCAATTTCAACAATCAGAAAACAAAATTGTTCTAAAAATTGTGGGAATATATTTAATTCATGCAAATGAAGTATTATAATTAAATTTAAAATTGGTTTAAAAAGGTCAACAAAAATAGGAAAAATTTGTGTTAAATTTTGATCCATAAATATGTATCTCTGGTTAATGGCTATGGAACCCCTGTCTTTGGGCAAAATATTGTTATAGATATGTGTCCTGACTTCTCGTACTTTTGTGCAGGAATGTACTCAACCAAACTTGGAGAGTCCCAATACTTGTTTGTGGCCCACAATAGTTGTGGATTCTGCAACCAAGCGCCCCCTGCGTCAAAAGGTTGGACACCCTGTTCTATTACTTTTGCTACAGCTTACATAAATATCTACTTTTTAAAAGTTAACTGCATTGATAAAATAAATTGCACACTCTTGCATTGTATGGCAAAAACAAAAATTCATATATTTTTTTAATCGTAGTTTAACTTGTTAGTAGTCAAAAAACTGACTTAGCACATACACACTCACAATATTTAGTCGAGGAAATCATGATAGGTGATAATGAAATGGTATAGGCAGGGCGTATTCAGGCATATTTTTGTTATGGGGGGGGGGGGGGGGTTGCGGGAATTTAAAAAAAGTGGACCTTCCCCCTAAAATGGGTCCTTTTTTTTTTGCACTTTGAACATTTTTCACCAAATAAGGGGACTTTTTAAAAAATTTCCAAATTTTGGGCCTCTTCTTATCAAAATTGTCAGGCAAAACGTGGAAAATTTTCACCTTTGGTGGATGAATTTGGGGGTGCGACACTCCAACCCCCCTCCCCCCCCCCCCCCCCCCCCCGGCGTCGTACAGGCCTGGACGCGGGTATACGAGGTGGTCGGCAATTACAGGAATATAACAGAGTCTGGGATATTCAGTGGTTTAGCAGTTCTTAGAAATTGTGGCTCAATAGCGGCTGTTTTACTAGGTGATATGCTATTCCTATTACTAGTTTGCTTGTTGCCAAGTTCCAACACTTAAGTTGGGGCTAAGGTCAATCCAATTATTTTTTATACAATACCGAGTTCCCAAGTAGTCTAAAAAAGGTTAAATTTTGGCAATTTTTGACACTAGGAAATTGATTTTTTTTTAGATTAAAGTCCAATCGGGAATCATTTCTTGATATTTCTTAACTTTACTTTATTATTCCAGTATTGTGGAATAAAAGAATAAAGAGAAAATAATAAAGAAGAAAATAGTCAAAGAAATCTTAGGTGTCCAAATCTGGACCATCTTAACAAAAATGGATTTTTCAAGTTGTTAAGATTTAAATACTTCATTTTATTAAAACAAAACAATGTAAACATTTTTATATAAAATTATCTGAAAAAACAGCCTTTTCAAGAACTGTTTAGTAAAATTGTGTTTGGTGCAATTTAAAAAAGTTACATTTCTGAAAAGAATTTTTAGAAAGACCTTTTTTCGATAATTGTGAAAGCCAATACATTGGTTGGCCTTATTGCCAACCTGGGAAGGAAAAAGACATTTCTACCTAATCAAACACTGGCCAAAAGCTTTAATGAGCACAATTTTTTATAATCTCTCACACACATTAAGGTGATTTTCCGGATTCCATAACAGTACATGTACCACCACATGAACCTGCAAAAAGTATTCTGCCACCACATCCAAAAAAACAGTTAATTCCGTGAGGGGTGCCAAATTTCATATTTTTTTTTTTGGGTGGTGGAACAATACAAAATTTTTAAGAAAGGACTGATTGAACAATAACATGCATTTCACGAATCACCACTATCCAATACGTTAATCCAACATCCCTATTTTCCATGTTATAAACCAACTGTGATCCTAATAATTCGCAACTTACATGTAAAACTGACTTTCAACTCTAAACAATTATCCATAACCCTCTACCCCCTACATACATTGTACTTGCCTTGTAAGAGGGCTAAACATTAATCTAGTCATTTCAATAACCCAATGTGAAATATTGCAAACCCTCAACGTTCTTCCCTCTTACAATGTTGCTTGTATGCGCTTAAAAAAAAATCCAAGATCCATTGCAGCCAATCGCCAGGTAGTTATTCATGGGGTTAACAAAGCCTATTACCATAATACTTGAGAGACAACCGGTCACAACCATTTTTTTAAATAAACGTCTACTAAACTCCCCCTCCCTTTCATTTACATCTAGGCTCATCAACCATTCATGCAATGTCAAAATTAACATATAACACAAAAAATTAACCCTAAAACCAGGGATTCGATTAGAGGGTTTTACATGCACAGATGCATGTAACATTGCTCTTGCATGTAAAATTCCAGCCTGTTTGCATGCAGATTTTTGTGCTTATTCAGGCCCAGTTCTGAGACACAAAACCCCAGTTGTGCCAGGTAAATTTTGTTTCTAAATCGAACACTGACCCAACCCTTTAATAACCCCCAACCTAACCCTAAATAGCCCTAATCCTACACCTAGTCCTCACACAAAATCAATCCCAATCATAAAGGTTAAAATTTCGATATGTTTTTTACCCAATCCCACTGACCCAACCTTATTCCTGAACCTAGTCGCTTGGTTCATTTATTCAGAATATTACAAACAGGTGAACAATTCCCACTACCCTCCCCAAACTCCAATAACCTGCTTACCATAAGAGTACAAGTACAAGATTCCTTTGTAATATACTCTTTTAGAGAAATCCAAGAATCATAGTAATATTTATACTTATTAATGTGTATAATTTGTTCACTACTAGGCAAAAAATTAGTTTGCCTTGTTTATCCACGCGTGTGTGAAAGTAATTCCATTTATGCGCCCTTTTGGCCACAAGGCATTGCCCGTGCATTCACGCACTGCGGCTGACTGCGCACGCTGCGTGGTGTAGGTAGTGTTGCTTAAAGTTGCGCCCGCGCTATTTTATATCAGTTTGCTGTTGTGTGTGTGACGAGTTTGCCTAAGTAGTGATGAAACAAAATATAGTATAACAGTAGATCTCCAAGATTTGATTTTGACACTTGCCCCAATCTGGAAATTACAAGCAAATGATTGTTTAATTGATAGATTATATGCATTTACATTAAGAATGCCATGTTTTTGACGGCCAAGGAGACCTGCTGAGTGGGAACTTTCAAAATCAAAGGTTTAACATTGTTGCATTTTTTATGATATCAAAGTATTGACAAATACTGAAGTGTTTGTCATTCGGAACATGTTTGAGAAGCCAGTGCAAGCTATGTAGTGATTTGGAGGGCCATAAGTTAGAAGAAACTTAGGAGAAAATAGTGTGGTAGTCATAATCATCTCTATGTTTACAAAGCACTCCGGCAACCAGCCCTGTTATTCTGATTGAGGTGGCCGTTCCTATACTTTGTCGTCTGAAGTGACGAAGCGTGCGTATACCCAGTGCACACCTTTCAGTGCGTATGCTTGTGCTTGATTACGCCGTGCGCTGAAAGTCAGCTTACGAATGTATACGCCCGCGTTGTTCCTTCGTAATTCTAGCTCACAGAGAGTATAGTCAGAACTTACACTTTCCCCAATTGAAGGCAAAAAAATATCCCAATTGCAGGGACAATGGTTGAAAAGAGGCAGCAATTTAGAATGCCTATTCACCTTTTCCTTCCATCTGCAACAGAGCGACTGACAAAAAAAATGTTGCAAATTAGGGATTTTGACACAAGATCAGTGTTATGATGATTATGCCAGAAATCACTGCCTGCATTTGCCAAAGCATGGGCTTAACGTAGTCAAGATCATTCCTCGTGTACCGTCCCATCCTAACATACATATCCTTAATCAAATCCGGTATATGTTGGTCATGGTCTATTTATATTGGAGCAGTACAATTATAATATTTCTAATATCATGAGTCGCATTTTCATGGCTACATTTAATACTATAGAGACCCTTTGGTTGTTGCCACAGCGCAGGGTTTAATATAGGGACCCTTTTATAACCGTGAAAATTGACAGAGTTCACCATCTCATCAACCCAAGGCCCCCATTTCCCATCCTACATTCAAATCCTAAAAGTTAATTCTAAAGTGTAAAATGCTTCCAAAAAACCTGTTGTTATGATTAATTGGCAACCCTTCATAAAAAAAACCACAGCTTTGGGTGTTTCACCCATCGACTGCTGTCGTTCTCACAAAATATGGCATTCACCCACGAAAATATTTCAAGAAAGAAGAAAACCCGATGACATATGGATGCCAGCATTATCTGGTCTGAATAGAACACACAGCTTTATACAACTAATATTTGATATATTATGTACATAAAAATACATTGTACCTGCCGATGATTGATCTGCATGATCTCTTTTTAGAGAGTTTGGAATCTTGGAGTTTTACTAACTCACCCATGCCCTCAATCATGCTATTTGGCAACAACCTGAAGCCACCCAAACCAAAACTGTTAGCAGCCATGTCAGTCAATTAATCATAGTATAAATTATGAACATTTTAATTTCCTATTCCTGAACTAATGTACGTTTAAGAACATTGTCACAAGTGTCTTTACACCCCCCACACCACTCCCATTTACAAGGTAACATGGTAGGGGGTCTCTAGGTAGGGGAGGCCAAGGACAAGAAGAAATCCCAAATTTAAACGTCAGTCATTGGTTTAAAACGTGAAAAAATTTTGACAAAAACAGATTGAATTTCGTATTATACAAGCAATATTTTCTTATTCCAAATTGTTGGAGCTGAAGAATCACCAACTCCACTCTAAGGGTTACATGTATTATGAATAACGGATGAGGATGAGGTCGTATGTGGGTATAGGAACACCTTTGACCGACCCACACATCCAATTGCCTATTGGGTATTGGGGTTGGTTTGTAATATTGCTGTTTATCTATTTTGATTTGTTTTTGAGTTTCTATATTATTGAAAGAGGCTTAAGCCGTCATCGCCTGTAGGTATCACATTTTGTGATGGATGGCGCAGTGTATCTTCCCTCCCCTTTTCACCAATGAGGTCTCTGGTTCGAATCCCAGCAGATTTTTACGTTGAGGCTTTAGGTGAAGTTAAACTTGTGAAAATATGAAACCTTGTCCACTTTACATAAAGAATTGGATTCCTCCAAAAACGTTTGTTTCCAGCAGGTTGCCGAATTTTGAGTTAGAGCCATTTTAAAATGCACTTTTTATAAATTTTGTGAACTTAGAAAATTTGATTTTTTGTTTTTCAGACCAAAACTGCCTTAGCCAGTAGAAATTTTTTTAAATGCAATCTCAAATTTCTTTTAATATTTAGTTTTAAAAATTATCATTAAAAAGGAAATTGGTTTGCAACGTTTGACTTACCATGTGTGGTGATTTGAGGCATTTATGAGAAAAATCCTTTTATGTTTTTTTTAAATAACACTCATTTTGCATTTAGATTTTGGACTACCTACTGGAAACAAGCTTTTTTCCTTCATTACTTTCTACATCACTCATTTTATTATGCACTTGTCAATTCCAATCCGGCCCTGGGGGTCCCGGACTAGCGGGGACTTAGCCGGAAATGTACAATTTGCTGTCGTGACACCCCGCCTTTGTCCCTGCTAAGTAGCCATGAAATCCCGGGTAGCCAGGCTTACATTTTTTGCTACATCCCCGGCCCGCTATGTACCGGCCCCTATAGCCGGGCTGCGGTGTGACAATCCCCCGTAGATTCTCGGCCAATGGGGGCGGGGACTGCTTTAAAACTCGGTACAATCCTGGCTCGGCCCCGGCTAGGCGACAACAGGTCTAGCTCTATAAAATCACCTACATTGTGGATCGCCGGAGTGTCAAAACCGAGCCGAAATTTCACCACACGTGCGTGTGTGCTACTTTATATTGCCTTCACGACATGGAGAGATCGGACTGCAATGGTAGCTATATAAAATGGTGATATACTACAGATTTGACGGCGATACTGCTCACTGATACTGATAGCCTGGTTTTATATGGGTGACACATGCGTTAAAGGCCCTGTTATATCCGCGGAGCCGGGAAAATTTTTCTACCTCCCGGCTGAAGTCCCAGCTATCATCAACGATTGTCCGGGCAGGGCGGGGACAAGCTAACGTACCTTCCCAGCCAAGTCCCGGCTAACCTCCGGCTTGCGGGGAATTACTTTTTTGTTACATGCCTGGCTATGTCGGCATATACCCGACTATGTCCCGGGACCCCAGGGCGGATTGACACTTGACAAGGCATTCCATCACTCTTGGTTAAACTGGAAATTCATCTCATGCATCCAATCTTTGATAGCAAATTATACATTCAGACGCTGCAGATTTTGCATTCACCTTCGCATATACATTACAAATTGTGCCAAGCCAAATAGGATCAATAGAATAGTATACCAGGAATAGCAGTGCGGTCTTTAACGCTGGGATGAATATTCAGTATCCCCACCACATCATCAACATCAAGTTATTTGGTGAACGTAAATTCATAGGGTGGGGCAACATACAAAACTCTTTCAACCCTTTTAAAACTTGGTTTAAGGAAATATTCAACTGAAATTGGGGGGTGGATATTTGGCTAGTTAGCACAGGTTAGTTAACTTCAGAAACTCCCAGAGGGCACCCCATTAGGCCCTCGTTATTTTCTGGCTGCTAAGGCGAGTTATTTTTTGGACCCTAGGCTAGTTATTTTCTGTTCACTCAGGCTAGTATTTTACTTTTTGTCACTTGGGAGAATATTTTTCGTCGTCCCCCATTGGCCCGCGAGACATAATTTTTCGTCCCTGGGGGAATAATTTTTTGTCCCTTGGGATAGTAATTTTTGGTGCTCAGGCTATTATTTTTTGGTCGCTCAAGTAGTTATTTTTTGGTCGCTCAGCTAGTTATTTTCTGGTCTCACTAGTTATTCTTGGTTGCTCTTGCTTGTTATTTTCTGGTCGATCAGGCTAGTTATTTTCTGGTCGCCCATGCTAGTATTTTGTGTTCCCCAGACTAGGTATTTCTTGGTGTTCAGGACTTAGTTATTTTGGTCATTTAGAGTAGGTATTTGTAGTAGTTAGAGTATCAAGCTAGTTATTTTATGGTCTCAGCTAGTGATTTTCTCGGTTGCTTAAGAGCCATAGAAGCACAAATATTTACTTGGACACTCGGGGACATTTTAAGTCCTTTAATAGGTATGAATGCAGTATCCAGATTAATTTCAGGAATGTGGATGTATTTATATTGATCAAATTTCCACGTGTGGTATTTTTACTGATGGCAGGGGAAATGTTGTTCTTTTAACCTCACAGCTAAAGCCCACAAACTTGACCTTTTCAACCTATTTGTATGTCATCGGCAGTACTGGGAAGTCCCTTTGAAAACAGTAGAACTTCAGGGGCTTGACCCAACTCACGGGGATTCTGTAGATGATGGTAGTTGCCAACTAAATCTTAAGTGTAAAGTGCTCCAAGACTTAAGAGTTCTTGAAGTACATGTACCTAGCTTAAATTCCCAGTTTTAACACACTTAAGTGCCCAAGCTAAAAAAACCTTCCGTTAGTGCCGGGGGGGGCGTGGGGGGCAACCCAGATAACCACTTTCCCGTGGGAGTTTGATATTGACACTGCACAAGTAAATGGGGGTAACATAAGACCCACATACCAAACTTAAAAAGAACATCCGAAATTGAACCTATGACCTATGGGCCAATGGAAATTGTAACTCTCCTAAAAAGAGTGGTCTGAACATTCCATCCTCAGCAACTCAAATATAAGGTTTTTGACCAAAATATTTCATTATATCTACTATAGAATAACCAATTAAAATAATCATTGCAAAATATAGCCAAATTTATACCATCTTGTATTTTTCTCAGAAACTTCAAAATCCCTTTGTGTTCCCATAGACTACACAGTTAAGAGCATGGTCATGACAAAAATTAAAAATTGATGCTATCAGCATATAAAGGGTATTTGATTTAGAGTATTATTAATTAATTGCCTTCCTAAGGTATATATCTAAGCAAGTAAATCCCAAGATTTAATTACTTTATTTTTTAATTAGTAAAATATCTTGATTTTTTTTCACTTCCGTTAGTGCCCAAGGGGGGGTTCATAGGGACCAACTTAATTAGTCTAATGAGGACGTGGGCCGATTTATTTTATTAACAAAAATTTTTTTTTTGTATCAGGAGAAGCGTATTCATAATCAGACCAATTAGCAAAAAATTCCTTGACAAAATTTGATTGCGTAACCGAGAAATAACAAAAAAAAATCAATGTTGGGTACTATGGAATCCCCCCTTGGACACTTGTTAAAGCAGAGTAATTAAATAACTGGTGATTTACAACTTTTAAACAACCTTATTTTCTGTGCATGCTTGCTATTAACCACCCTTTTTATTCATTCTTACAGACAGTCTCAATCATCGGAAATTGGAGCGTATACATGCATTTTTGTTACTTTAAGGTGTCAGTGATTTGCAAAATGAGAAAATCGAAAAAAATTATCAATATCAGGTATCCTAACATACACTACAAGTGCTAAGACCAAAAGCCAAACCAATAAGGGGACACATCGGTATTTTTGTCATTATGTCCGTACGGACATAAGTACAACCACGTAATCTAATGGAGATTCAAATCTTTGAAACTTCTGTCTTTCTTCCCTTCTGTCAATTTTTCAGTTGGGAAAAAAAACTATGAGCAAATTCCCACAACCTTATTCTTCACTTTTTAAGCTATTTCCTGCCAAATTGGGCATATTTTGACTCTTTAGGGTGAATCACTGACAGCGTCTTTAATTGCTAACAAGCATTAGATGTATATTATTTTCTTTAAAATCATACCCACAGGTTCATATAAATTTTTCCACTAGATATGTTCAGACTTTACAAATACATCTTACAAAAGGTCACCAAACTTGTGTTTGAAAACTTTAATTTTTTCAAAGGTATGCCATGTTGTCACAACCAATTTCCTCACTGCAATCGCAACTGGCATGAAAATACAATGTTTATGAGTTTAAGAGTTCATAAATTTGTCATGAAAATCATACAAATTGGTATTCATCTTACTTTGACATATTCAGACTATCCAACCCCAAACCCCAAGAGTCTCTGCTGATTGCTCTCAATGTCAATCCTACCTGACCCTGCGAGAGATTGTTAATATTCTGACTTCCCCTTATTTCTTTTTTTCTTGCTTCCTTAGGCATTAACAACCTATTAAAATAAACTTTTGTTTTGGACTAAAATACCTAGCTTGAGCGCCACAAAATAACTAGCCTGAGGACCAAGAAATAACTAGCCTGCGTGCCAGAAAATAACTAGCTTGAGCAACCAATAATAACTAGCTGATGAACCAGAAAATACTAGCCTTAGCGAACCAAAAACGTACTTTCCCCAAGGTACAAAAACTTAGTCTCCCATGGGACAAAAATTAGTCTCCCAAGACCAAAAAGTTCAAATCCCAAGGGACACCAATAAATAACTAGCCTGGGGGTCCCAAAAATAACTAGCCTTAGCAGCCAGAAAATAACTAGCCTAAATGGGGGGCCCTCTAGAGTTTCTGATTTAAACTAGCCTGGAGCTAGAGCCAATATCCAATCCCGAAAAATTTGCATGGGCTTACCACTGTATTATCATTATCCCCTCCTTCCCCCCCAAAAAAAAAAACAATATGGATTTAAAATTTGACGTGGGCATATAGCTGGAAATTACAGCAAGACGGAACAGGTTAAGGTTAACTCTAATACACCAGTGAATTAGTGCTTATGGAGATGGAAGATAAATAGGTGGAAATATAATAATACTAAACTTAAAATACAACATTAAACATACACCAAGAAAACTTATTTAACGCGATTTCTCAAAACATGTGAAAGAAGGTGTTACCATTACCAACGTCTATAGATGATATGACCTATATGTACATGTTGCCATTTAGGATGCCCTCTGCTGTTTTCTGGCAGGCAAATATTATAGGGCTGGGACTTTCAAGCGGGCAATAGCCGGTACCGCCGACCTGACTTACCAGGATCGAATTCCAGTCACGGTTACCCGGAATGTCAAGTTTCAAAAGTTCAAATCTTTTATTTGACACTGCTATAAATACAATCTTCTACTACAGCCACATGGCCCAGAGGGTGTATTGAGTCCATCTCACAATGCACCATTTTTGGGAATTTCACCGCAATAAGGTAATGTGAACAACAAAAATCACTATTATTAACACAAAAAAAACCCTGAATTTTACACTATTTTAGCCCACAACGATAAAGTACTTACGTAATTTTTTAGCATGATACTATGAAAGGCCTGTGGTCCTTAAGTAAACACTTTTTATCCGGAAGTACTTATGTTTTGTAATGACAATATAAGCATGTTGCAACACATGAGGGATGGCTTTCACCATGCACATATTGCCAGTTTGGCCATGGCCCAGAATGGACACATTGAGAACTTATTGACCCATGACCCTTCAAATTTCAAAACTCTCTACTCCACTCCCTACATTTCCCTTTGGGAGTGGCATGTGAAGGGTGACTGCACTCTAGAAAGTAAATGAAATTAGGGCGGTTTACTTGGCTATATTTTCAAGTGAGGACTATTTTCATGGCTAGCATAAGGGTTTTTGATGCAACTAAATGATGAAAAAATTGGTTGCTTAAAACTTGGGTGAAAATAATGGAAGCTTCTTAGGGCAAACAGATTTTTTTTTTATGCAGTTACAATTGGTAAGTGCAGTGATCACGGGTACCCGAAACCCGCCCAGAAAAATTACATCGGTCCGGGGTAGATAAGATCCCCAAAAGTCCCAGCCCTATAATATTACAGAGCGTCTATGGACAGACATATTAAAATTTGGTCATAAATTACTTGCAGAACCTTTCTTGATCTATATCAGTCACAATAATAAATATTTCGCAGCTGGTAGCATTGAATTAGCATAATTATGCTGTTAGCAAAAAAACGTAGCAAAAAACAAAATTTCCCGATGCAAATTAATATAGGGCTTTTGACCGTAGTTATTCAGAATTTCTCTTTTACACCAACAGGGGACACCACAAACATTAATAATGTCACATCATCTATAGTCATACCGGTTTTCACACAAAACAGCAATTATTTTGTTGAAATGATGCTATACATGTACATTCCAAGTAAAAGGAAATTAGTAAATCACAAATAAATGACTGCTTGTAACTTAAGATTATTAGATACAAAAGTGTTGACTTTACATTATACCAATATATTAATGGAACCAAGCTATTTATTAGTCTATAGTAATTGTCTTCACAAAGTACATTCTATGAAGAGGACATAGTTAAGTTTCCTTCCTTCTTCCTCACAATGGCAAAAGGTTCTTGTTCTCAAGGATCTAGAATACAATGAGTCTACCTCTGTCAAGTAGAAAAAGCTTTTGTAGCAGAAATATTCATTAATTAGTTATTTAGTATAAAGAACATTGTGTTCATACATACTAAAAAGTACCCGATAGACAGGAAGTGCACCCTGTGTAAATATCCCAGAATGGCATCTTCAGATAAAGGTCACATTGGGTGCAGCCATACCCAGCTAAGCTGCAGTGTATATGCTTAATTATCCATAGATTTAGAAAGAGGGAATCCCCACCAAGCTGAGGAAAGGTGCATTCAATACGGAGCTTAATGCGGGGAGTGTCCATAACACTGACCCACTGACACACTTTTTTTATGACACACTTATGGAATTGGAAACTTTATGCGAATAAAGCATGTTTATTCTGTTAAGGTTCAAATTCATAAGTCTATGGAAAAAGTGTCAGATGGGTCAGGTTACGGAATCCCCCCTTAATGGATCTCAGCTCATATGGGCCCTTATACACATTATTGTAACCCCAGTGACCGTATCACAACAAAATTACCTTTTCCATATTAATGTAAGGTACAGGTCTCTGGATGACAATGAGCCCAAATTAGTTACAAAGCAGTCTGAATTATGGCTTTTACTTGGTAGCCGATGAAGTGTTTTAATCCTACATGGCAACTGTTGGGAATACTGAACACTTGATGACAACAAAAATGCTCAACAACATTTTGCATCATTCATGTTTCCTGGCAAAACTTATTGTCAGTAAGAACTTCCAATTATCACAGTGCTACAATCCTCTGATATCCCATACACAATACATTTCTGTACACATGTACTCAACCAACGATCAGTGCTTAAGTACCAGTAACACCTTTTTCTTCACAATACTCCTATTGGCCTACCTTAGAGAAATTGTTCTTTGAAATACAATTTGAATGGGGAAATTAGCCTTACATGTACATCATGTATTGCTAATAAAACACTTCAAATTAATTAGATCCAATGATGCCTGCATGAGGTTGAATAAATTTGGTAGTTGGGCTCAAGAGGGATAAACGGATTAATCAATGTAATCACAATTTAAGGAGAGTCACCTCATTCAATACACTCAAGTGATGGCTTCTATTCACATGAATGGCAAGTGTACCATACCACAAAGTTATGGAAATACTAATTACTATAATAACTATACATTTGTATTCTTTCCAACTTCATGTGAATTCATCTTGCCTACAGGACATAATCTGGTAGCAGTTTCATTAAGAGGTCTTAAGTATGCGAATGGGCTTTTTGAATAGAATCTCATGCTCTACAGCACATCACACCCTAAGCCTCATTTGCATCAATGGGACTTCTAAATGAGACTTTACCAATAATTTGAAGTTTTTTTTAACAATGTTAATGATTCTCCATTCAAACTAAGATATAATTTCTTAATGTGTAGGCTAATATGAGTTTGTGATGTTACAGTATAAACCCTCCTCATCTTTCTCTTTGCTAGTTTACCCTCCACATTTACTTTATAGGACTTTCTTCACCTATTATTACTGGTATTATTTTGCACAGCATTCCAAAAGTACATTGCACTTATCTACATATCTGCTCCAAGACCCTATTACCACCCTGAGGTATACCACCTTTCTTACAGTATCTCTGATTGGCTCATTACATGATGTATCTTGATATTACCTTTGAGTAACCAATCAAAATAGACTTGCCATATACATGTAATCTGTACAAACATTTAAGGTTTTCTTACATGTTTCCAATTGGGTTATTTGGTGTATCTAGTCAATGTATACAAATCTGCCGGTAGACCTCAAGGGATTCTACTTCACAGCCCACAAAATTGGCAAAACCAGCAGCAGTATTGATCGACCTGAGCATCGGAGGTTGGCGACTATCCAATTGATAAGTGTTGTGGTCTTGGAGCAGATTCGTATGACATGAATATGTGTACAATGTAGGTCAGATCAATCATTCCAGTATGTCACAGAAGATCGAAACCAACAGACTACCCCTTTTTCTAGCACAGTTAACCCCAATTGTTTAAGTATTTATTTTGTGTTGCCTAAAAGATCATCAGATCAAATAATTACATCTACCTGCAACAAACTATCTGTAAAGTCATGTACCATGGCAGGGCTAGTGAAATCATGATATGTCTGTTGTCTGACGTGAAGTAACAGCTCAGCTCAAAATATTTTTAATATCTTACTTGGCACAATTATCTGCTCTGATTATACTCTACGGGAATTAACATGCAACTTTCTTTTTTTTCCTGCCTTCCCAATTTCATTAATACTGAAATACTGTCAAAGATGTTTACCTTCTTACAATACATTTTAAGAGCTACTTTGGTACTCCAAGCAAATACCACAATAGCTTTGTTCTATAAGTGCTGAAATCAGTTCTGTTTGATTGCCTTGATGTGACCATTGGACTCCCTCCTTTCCCCATTCAGTTTCTGGGACATCATTTCTGAAGGCACAACCGATAGCGCAATCCCAAGCTGAGCTGTGTAGTATGTTGACATGATGATCGTGTCTCCATATGGCACCTCGAAACGGAATTTGTTAATGGCTAATACCAAGTCTGAAATGCAGAACATGACGGCACCCCAAAAAGCAAATATTTTGGTCCATTTCCACATGTTGAGTTGAATTGCCGCTGCAGCACGCCATGCCATCACGCAAATCAAGATAATGTAAAGACCTCCGAGGTACTGTAGTGCTCCCTTAAAACCAGGCAGCATGAAGGCATAGATGCTGATGCCGAATGGTACGAGAAATAACAGCATCTGCAGGCGGTATGGCTTGTGGCCAAATGCGTATGCGTACATGATGTGTCCCAGAGCAAAGCACAACAATCCTTCAATGAACCAGTTATGACTATACACAAGACATGCATCACCCATACAGGACAGAATCAACCCTGCTAAGATGCTGAAGGCATAACGCTTTCTTGAGAGACCCTTGAGATACGCGATGACGAAGCAGATGAGACACAGAATAGGAAGGCATTTGAAGAAGATGTTCTGGTAGGAAGGTGTCTTGCCAAAGTAAGGAAGCCAAAAGAGAAGGTAGATGAGGGAGGTCTTGATGAACGGCAGGAGCCGAAGCCCTACTGATTTCATCTGGAAAAAAAGTGCGAAAAAGATTAGGGTTTGACTTTAAATTACATACATACGTAAGCTTAGCAATCATATGAGCTCTAAAGATACCATCATTCAGCTTGAGGAATATCACAATGTACAGTTGAACAGATCACGTATGTGTTTGCATTCACCAAAAAGTAAAAGTCACGACCACGCTCCCTATTATTAGACTTTAGTTAACTCAATTAGTACTAAGACACAAAGTTATACCTCGCAAGTGTAATAACCTGTATTATTTGTATTTCAAGCACTTTTGTTTTTGATTTGTTGTTTTTGCGTAAGTTATAAAAATCTGTTACAGCAGCATGATTGTAACACTAAATCTAAGTGCATGTGTCACTTTATGCACACCTAAAACCTGAGTAAAGTGCGTGTTAATAAACGTTCAAGTGAAAAGCGCCATCTTTGGCAATTGGAAAATACTGCTGTGACTTACATCAACATCAAGGGTGCAGTTTTAGCTTTCAAATGCTGTTTGTTCTGTTATTTTGCTTGAATATAATTGAAGAAAAGCCATGTCCACATAAAAATGAAACATTTTGTTAACATACATGTACAGTCAAGACCTAAACACGCCATTGCAAATAAGTCATTGCTAAATTGGAGCTAGCTCTGACATTGTAGGTTAAGATTTATGGAGAGGATACGTGTACCAATGACTCTGCTTGGAAAGTGTGGAGGTTTTATATTTAACATGGACACGGCTTTCTTCAAATACACTTTCACATACCCCGGCACGTACCACACATATAACTTTATTTAGCCAATCAATCAAGCTTTCATTTGATGTGCATTAAATTCTGGTTCTGTTTCTGTGGTTTCTGTTTTGTGAAATGATACATACTGCCACTTTTGAATTGTGAATTTCACCAATAAAAATAAACACCACCTTGATGCATGCAAGCAATAGTCTTTGAGCTATTGAAATACACCTGGCACAAAAAGTATCTCGGCATGTTTTTCGAACAGTACTGTGCCAAAGTCAGACCATTTTGAAAGTTTTCGAAATATACATTTTGTTACCTAGGTCTTGCTCTTTCATTTAATACCTGGCTTGTAAAAAAACCGTGCAGAAATGGCTGAGATAGAACACCCAAAAGACACAAACCCCCAAAACCAAAAGTTGCAGTTTTGGGATTTTTCAATGGGCATTGCAGTGCAGTGGGACACGAACACGCGGACCACAATCAATATTGCAAGAAGGCTTTCTCGCTCATTCGGTCGGAAAACCTCTTTGTGTAAAATCAATACACGTATTATTGCGTTGTACCACACAGCGACCATTGAAAAATCCAAAAACTGCAACTTTTGGTTTGGGGGGGTTTGCGTCTTTCGGGCACTCTATCTCAGCCATTTTTGCACGCCTTTTTACAAGCGAGGTGTTAAATGAAAGAGCAAGACCTAGCCAACAAAATGTATATTTCGAAAAGTTTCAAAATGGTCTGACTTTGGCACAGTACTGATCGAAAAACATGCCGAAATACTTTTTGTGCCAGGTATATGCTTGACCAGCCCTCTGCAGTCTCATCTCATTGATCACATGATACAAATGTTTATACATGAAGTAAACTCGTATGAGAGTGATTATGGCACTGTGGCATTACACAAAGCATGCATTGTTAACCTCACTAGTGCAACAATTCCATTCATTACGGATGCGCTTCAGTAGACTGTTTTCGTCAGAAGTGTGGTTGGACTGGACAAAATTGCACACAGAAATACTTTTGCTGTAATTACCTCCGAAGACCTTCCAAAACAACATATTAAAAATAGAAAAAAAAATGGAAGATTGGGACAAAAAATGGGACAGACGGAGTCCCAAGATAGGTCGTCCCGAGATGTGATGGTTTCTTGATCATTTCTGAAGATGCACAATTTCAGTCTTTGTTTTACATGCTCAACCTGAAAATGTATTGAGTCAGCAAGTAACAATATAAAAAACAATGTAAAAATATCATGTTAAGTCATGTCTCATACCCCTGGACAATGTCCCATACCTCCAGGACCATGTCCCATAACTCCAGGACAATGTCACATATCCCAGGGACAATGTCCCATACTATAGGATAATGTCCATATTCCCCAGGACATGTCCCATACCCCAGGGACAAGTGTCCATATCCCCAGGACAATGCACACGACCCAGGAAATGTCCAATTCTCCAGGGACAATGTCCCCTACCTCCAGGCAAGGTCCAAAAACCTCCAGGAACAATGTCCCATACCTCCAGGACAATGTTCAAATACACCTCCAGAACAACATCCCATATCCCCAGGAGATGTTTCCCATACCTCCAGGATAATGTCCCATACATCCAGGCAATGTCCCATACCTCCAGAACAATGTCCAATACCTCCAGAACAATGTCCCATATCCCCAGGACAAGGTACCATACTTCAGGACAAGGTCCCATACCCCAGGCAATAACTCATACCCCAGGACAATGTTCCAATACACCAGGACAATGTCCCAAACCGCAAGGACAATGTCCTAGACTCCGGGACAATGTCACATACCTCGGAGACAATGTCCCAATCCCCAGGACAATGTTTCATATCCCCAAGGACAATGTCCCATTGCCCCAGGACAAGGTCCCATCCCCAGGACAATGTCCCATTCCCCAGGACAAGGTCCCATTCCCCAGGGACAATGTCCAATACCAGGGCCAACGTCCCATACCCCAGGACATTGTCCATACCCCAGGACAATGTTCTTTACCCCAGGACAATGTCCATACCCCAGGACATGTCCATATCCCCAGGGCATGGCCCATCCCAGGGAACAATGTCCCATAACCCAGGAAAATGCTCAGGAGAATATTCCATACCCAGGATAATGTCCCTACCCCAGAAAAGATCCCATTACCCCAGAACAATGTCCCGTACCTCCTGGGACAAGTCCCATACCTCCAGGAGAATGTCCCACACCGCAAGCGACAAGTTTCCCATACCCCGGACCAATGTCCCATACCTCCAGACGATGTACCATACCTCCAGGACAATTCCATAACCTAGGACAATGTCCCATACCCAGGACAAGTCCCCATCCCTCTAGGACAATGTCCCATACCTCCAGAACAATGTACCATATCCCCAGGACAATGTCCCATAACCCCAGGACAATGTCCCATACCCAGGAAATGTCCCATACCCAGGAAAAATGCCATTCCCCAGGGACAGTTCGATACATCAAGAAACATGTCACATACCCCCAGGAAATGTTCCATACCCAAGGACAATGTCCTATTACCCAAGGACAATGTTCCTATACCCCAGGACAAGTCCCATACCCCAGGACAATGTTCCCAAACCCAGGAAAAGGTCCCATATCCCCAGGACAATGTCCCATAGCCCCAGGACATTGTCCCATACCCCAGGAACCCCAAGACAAGTCTTATACCCCAAGGACAATGTCCCTAACCTCCAGGACAATGTACCGTTGATATATCGAATCATTCGAGACTCTGAACATCGAATCCCTCGAAGTTCAGCCCTGTGTGACGTACCAGATCTTAGTATTTGTTCACAAGTGTCAATGAAAAATCAAGGAAATAGGTTAAAATATGGCTATTAATATGCAAATTAACGGGTACTTAGCTTAGAAGGCATATACTGTGTAATCGAACCAGTTTGAGCATCCTTAATCTGCACCCCTCCACCAAGTTTAGCTCTGTGTGACTTACAGATCTCCAGAATTGTGTTAACAAAAAAGTGTCAATGAAAATCAAGAAAAAATAGGTCAAAATATGCAATTATTATGCAAATTCGGTACTTAGATGCATATACACGTTGTAAATTTAATCAGTTCCGAGAAATCTGTAACCCCCGCACCCTTCCACCAAGTTTTAGTCCAGGTAGGTCGCCCAGAGATCTCCAGATATTTTGTCCACAAGAAAAGCTCACGACCGCCGACGCAGACGACGCAGACGCCACACGGATAATGCTGCCATAAGGTTTTCCTATCGGACGACCATAAAAATGGTTCAATTTGCATTATAAAACCAAAATGGCCATTTAGTCCATATTTTCAGAATTACTGGTTCTTCCTGCATGATAACTTAGATGTTTATTGTAAAAGTAACCATATCACATATTATTTCATATGGAATGACAAATGCTGAGATGACTTGTAATATTTGGCGAAGTTAATACTAATAGGCGGCCACTTTTCTAGATGGCGGCCATTAATTTTCACGCCAAAATCAAAAGTCACTATTTTTCAGTATATATCTGTATTTTTTCATGCTAATTGATTATCATTGCACATTGGCTTGGATATCTAAATTTATTACGATGTACATTAGAGAATAATAATTTTGCCAAGACTCGCGCCACTGTAATTTCTAAAAGATGCTGCCAGTTCGCAAAACAAAATTAATCCTTTTTTACGTTGCGGTTGTCTGAAATCCTGATATAGCCAATTTTAACTACATTGTTAAGGAGAGCCATCTGCACTTCTTCTTGCACTATTGAGGCAGCAGCTAAAGTGTTGAAGTTAGTGGAACAAGCTCAGCGTTGATGGTTGGGGTATGAGAAGTCTATATCCAACGGTGGACGACAAGTAGGGCACTCATGAGAATGTGATCCGCACAGTCTGTGATGAGAGCCCATTGGCAGGCTGGAGATGGACGCAGCAGCCCCCATATCGTTGCATATTGCTGTTGAAACGACCCGACTCCTGTGTGAATCCTGTTCAAGGTGACCCTTCCTTACGTGGAAGATTGCACAAGGTGGGAGTTTCTGTCATAGGTGTGATGTGAAGCTTAGTGAATTGGTCCCCCGGGATTGGTCTGGCTTGGAGTATCAGCCAAGCAAGTGTCCATGTTCTGTAAGAAGTTGAATGGGGATCTGAGAGTTTAGCAGCGTGTCCGACAGAAAGGTCTACAAGAGCGCAGTCTCTGTCTCCGCGCTGAACGTGTGATTCTTTGACAGTGGATATGCAGAAGGTGCTTTGTCCAACAGCGCCGTATTCGACCGTTTTATGTGTATGAATGTTTCTTCTTTCCGAAGCACTGCAGGTGAAATGCCTGAAAGCACTGGTAGAACTCGATGGGACAAGGCAGCCAGTAATGGTTCCATGGTATGTCTCGTTGAGTAATTGTTGTCCAGCTCCCGTGGGGGGGGCACTCCTATCTTGTATGTGACGCGCATGTAGGTTTTTATGACCCCCATTTTCAGAATCGCTGTCACCAAAGATCCCATATATTTTGAAAATTTCACCCAAACCCCATATTTTTACAATTTTACCAAACTGTCACCCTATTTTGGGGAAAATTTTCACTCCAAAGACCCCTAATTTGGTGGGTGAAAATGTTTGCAAATTTTTCTAAAAGACCCCATTTTGGGGAAAATTTGTCACCCAAAAAAAAAACCCCTTATTTTGGGGCATTTTGGCTGTCTCTCCACCCAAAGACCCTATTTTTTTAGTCCTCTGTCCCCGGGGTCAAGCTTCTTTGTGTGAGGGCTGTTGCACCACCATGCTGGGATGGCATATTCAGCATCACTGTAGACCACAGAAACCAGGGCGCACAAACGACTTCTTTACAACTTGTTAATCATAATGAAAAGCGCACCACTGCTTAATGATAATTAACCTTGATTGTGTCACTTGTCATAGCCGACTTATACGCTATACCGAGCCCAGAAAGCTTGCCCTTGGCACAAATTTTCCATAACATTTAATTCTCATTTTTGCTCATAATAATTTCGTAGACACTTAGTGCAATGTGTGTTGCACTAAATCAAGTCCATATTAGCGAAATGTTCAGTGGTTTAGTTCTGATATCGTCTATATTGCCTTTGACGGTACTAAATATGTACAAGGCAAAACCACAACTTCTTCAAAACATGGGCAAACGACACCGTTCCATTATCCCGTTTTGCTAGTTCCGGTATTCCTAATTTCTCATGCACTTCTCATGCGCTATCAGAACCTCGTATCACAGCGCATTTCCTCTCTCTGGGTTTTCCCTGATTGTACATGTACAATCCTGTGCAGTACTTGGTTGGACTCTAGATCGCAGGACAAGGCATATGCATGGTGGTAGCACGTCATGCCCGTTTTTTTGTGGTTTTGGGATTTTTGGCGTGTTGTATCAGAATGGAGTAGCGGTGCCCGGAGGCAAACATTAGACTCTTTCATAAATATTGTTGAGTTCCGGTTTACTTTAAGGTTTTTAAAAGTTTTCGTGGGGCCGGTGGTGCGTTAGAGTGGATGGGCCTAGCACTTACCCAGTGATAAGATCTTTTCCCAGGGGCAAGGTGGTACCAGGAGGTTTCTACCTCGAGGAAACATAAAGTTGCACCATACTGACCGAGATGCTGCCGATAATTAAGCTGTTGATCAAACTTCAATCCCAGATAGGTTGAAGTAGGATTGAAAGGCAGAGACGCTCCATTGAGGTTTATTTGAAGATGGCGAATGAGGCTCTTGGTTTTAAGATGGAAGCAGAAGCGGTGGATGGATCTTGGCTTGACTCGATTGAGTCTCCAGGTCTTGAGATATATGATGCAAGTAGGGCCATATCTGCAGTAAATGTACTTTCTACTTCGTCCAGTGAAGAAGGAAAAGATCGTCGGCGTAGCACATATTGGGGGGGTCTAGATTGCGATAGATTGCTGATATACATACAAGTTGACAGCCTGGGAGCAAGTACTGATCCTTGTGGGACGCCGTTCTCAAACGAAGACAGTCGATGCTCTGTCTGAATTTGTACACAAGGTGACGATCCGGGATGGTACTGAGAAGCTTGAGAAGGTCAAGCCCTGGTGCCACACAGTATCATATGCTGACATAAGGTTCCACCAAGATGTGCTGACGGCTGCCTTACGACGCTTTCTCCTCAAATCATTTGTGAGTTTTACGATCTGATGGACAGTTGCTCCGTCCACGGTTGCAAATCCTGCTTGTCCTCAGGTAGAAGGGGTTCGACGACGGACTCCAGCCGGGCCAGAATCAGCCTCTCAAGGAGTTTGAAGGACACACACAGTAGTGATATTGGGCGGCAGTTTTCGGGGTTGTCAACAGACGTGTTTGGTTTGGACGAGGAGTGCAATGATGGTAGCTCTCCTCCAGATCTGGGTAAGGACTGGTTGCGTAAGGCAAAAGTGTAGAATTCAAGACATCGTGGGCCGCAGTGCATTCACGAACTCCGCTGGTATATTATCAGCCCCTAGGCCTTCAACTCTTTAGTTGGCTAATAGCCGAGGTAAGCTCATCTTGTGAGAAGGGCTTGGTGAAAGT
>JAMKCH010013584.1:0-53472 GCA_023653785.1 Ophioderma brevispina | reverse complement strand
CTCTAATCAGTTTGTGTGAAACTTTTAGCAATTTACGAGAATCTAACTGGATTCTCGTGGATTCGTTTGGGGAGACTTTGCAAGAGTGGACTCTCGGACTCTCGCCAAAATTCTAGCCCTGTACAACAATTGTCAAGACCAGAACTACAAAGTCCCCCTTGAAATCTATGATGCATCCTTTAGTTGCCAAGGGAACAGTCACACACTGCAAATCATTACAGAGCAAAAAATGACAGAAGGCGTTTGAGATGTAAAATTACCCTTGTTATGTATAGGGGCACTAACAGCAGTTGGCATTTGGATTACACTGATAGCAAGGCACCAAGATGCTTGTTATTGAAGCCAACCTGTTTTATAATAGTTCAAATGATGTACCAAGGGAAGACATCTTTCAGAAATGATCAAGAGAGCTCTGCCTTAAGGCCTGCTGCTCTGTCAAGGATGTTATCTGGTTAAAGGTATGCTGTCTTTTCTAGGGTCTGTATGCACTGACAGAACTCTCTCACCTACTCACTTCATCAAAGCTCATCAAGCTTTAACTATAGTTGTAGAAAATGAAAGAACTTTGATTTTTGCTCCGCCATCTGTCCATGCATGCCCATTTATACTTATAGCCAATCTGTTATTAACAGGTGATATAATGTTGGGTATGTATCAACTAGGTTCATTAATAGAATTTCAAGCATGAATAGCTATTAGTGTTACCTATGTCAGGCTTAAACAACAGTTCATGCCTTCAATCCTATTAATGAACACCTAATTTATGACTGGTGCAACAGCCAATCAAGTATCTGCTTGTTTTTATTAAGCGAATTTGCAATGCCTACACACACACACATCAAACATAGTTAGTGAAACCAAAGTTTTAAATCTGGTTTTGTCCCCAGATTCACCTCACACTCAGCAATACTGCTGTGTGAGGATTTATTGGAGCAAAAGATAATTGACCAGATGCCCTTCCTGATGCCAATCCACAGTTTTTGGCAGTGGGCCTAGCCTTTGGGCAACCATGCCCACCATGCAAGGCTGCTATTAGCTCTTGAAGTAGATCTTTTTCATTCTACCAGGGTAACCAGCTACCCTCCTCAGTCCTAATCAAATTTCCTTAGAAACCCGATATTGGTGTCGTTTAGCCGCCGACAACTCAGCCCTGGGACAGGTAGTACTGGTTACCAGGATACCAGCAGCAGGCCTTCAAAGGAAGCCTGAGCCTAATAAGAATTGTAGTGATATTGCACTAACCCCTAACTTCTTAAGCCATATGAACTGACCACTATAATGAACTTTGTGCCTGTTTGACAGCCCCTCATTCAGACCCGTTCTTCTCCAGATCACAGCTGTTTGAGAGTCTCAAATCATAAAACCAGTATTAAACATAAAATATGAACAGCGACACAGCTTTGACAAGTACTTTGGATTATTTATTCCAATATCTACATCCTGTGTAAATTTTACAAAATTTCATTGCAAGCAAATATGATTTATCTTACATATCTAGTATTATACGTCTTTCTATGGAGAACGGGCATATAGAGGGCACTATAACTTACAAATAGTCTACAAATCATGACCTTTGTAGGCTATAAGGCAAGATTCCCACAATCGATTTTTCTGTTGTGCAGAGGTAATAGCTCTTGCATGTCACTATTTAAATCAGTTGTCGTAATTGAGTCACCACTGCTTACAAATGTTCTAAAAATAAAAGAAAATTTGCATGGGGTCAAACAGCTGTGAGATCTGGATGCATTGGCTGTCTCCTGGCCACCTCAGATTTATACCTGCCATCTGCAGCTTCTGGACTATCTACACATCTTACCACTTACTGTTAAACTTGTTTAGAATGATATGTCCTGTTGTTGGCATCCTTGCTTCTTCCATGTCCTTGCTTCTTCCAAACATAGCGAAGTGATATGTAATGGTTGACAATCCAGTGAATCAAGTAACTACTTATTTTTATTAAGCAAATTATTTAATTTGTAGTGCATAACCATGGTTCAATCTTAGCAAAGTAATGTGTAATGGTTGACATTACAGTGAATCAAGTAACTGCTTATTTCGATTAAGCAAATTTGTAGTGTGTACACAATGATGTGTAATAGTTGACATCCAGTATTTCCAATGGGTTAACATGTTGGTATACTGACAGATGGCATTATCAAACTTGAATTGGGAAATATTTGTAGTGTGCACAGGGTCAAAAGCTGTCGAAGAAAGAGACCTATGAAGCAAATTAAAAATGCACAAGACAAAATACAAGTAAATAATCAATGCATTCCATCCGTAGCCAGATGACCATGTACGTAATGTGTAAACAACCTACGTATTAAATATCGATATGTGTCACCATGTAGAGAGCCTGTATGTGTGTAATCTCAAATGACCACTTGTATAATCTTAGTTTAAGTTACGAGAAACAGCTGCTATACAGGTTACAGAGATAAGATTACTTGATGAAACATTAAAATTAATTGAAATTTTTTTCAGTTAAAGTACTTTTAACTTTGCATAATATGACACAATTTAGAAATCTGTAACAATCACGGTTCAATTTTTCATGATACTTTCTTCCTCACATAGAAGCATATCAGTAAAAACATCTGATTACGAATTTTGAGTTCGGATAGTACAAGCAAAAATGTGTACTAAATTGGCCCATAGGACAGTGTGCCTTAATAAATGTGGTCGACCACATTTGGAGAAGTTTTTGTTCAAAACATCAAAAGAAAACATTTTTTGGGCCTTAAATTACACAAATAAGGCTTTCCCGTAACTTATAAAAGGTGGGTGACCCAATCAACGTCTGATTTTTCTTATCATGCTCTCTCCCTCACATGGAAGCATAGATCTATCACTTAAAACACAATATTATTAAAAATTTTGAGTTTAATCATTCCAGTCATTTGGGTAGTAAAGGCAACTAGAATTTCACGGTTCTCGGCTTTCGCGCTCGCTATATTCAAAGAATATAAGCTGTGGGCTGCCCAGCCTATCTTACAACTTGACCTCACATGACCTTTGACCTTGGCACATGACCGTTGACCTCATAAAAATGAGGGATCCCATGTTGCACCTGTGGCTTGTCTTTTCAATAACACATTTGGAGACATTAAACCTTTCCTGGGCCCCTAAAAATTTCACTGGGGTAATGAGAAAAATTTGCACTTTCTTCTGATACTAAAATCTCAATTTTATTGGAGTTTTATGGAGTAAAGTAAGGGGATGAGATTGTCGATCAGGTCGCAAACTGGAATTAACCGTAAACATCTGAGAAGTATCATAATTAGAGGAAAAGGCCATACAATATTTTTTTGTTATTGAAACATCTAAAAAATACAGCGTTCCCCGGACCGCAAGTGTTGTCTGCCGTCGCGGTTTGTGAATGGGGCCAAACATGTCAACCCAACCCGCCCCCTCCTTTCCACCAAGTTACATCATATTAGCCCTTACGGTACTCACACGGCATGCAATATATTGAGGGTTAACATTTTGACTGGCCAAAGGTCACATGAGGTCTCCAAGGTCACATGAGGTCACCAACATGTCACCCCACCCCACCCCACCCCACCCCCTCCTTTCCACCAAGTTACATTATCGTAGCCCTAAGGAAATCATAAGCTGCAATATCTTAAGGGTTAATTTTTGACACAGAAACACACACACAGATACACACACAGACATATGACCAGAGTAATCCCCTAGTGCCTATGTGCCAATTCTTGCAGACGACACAAAAATGAGATGTCTGACTGTCTGTCTGTCAGCATGCATTTTGTTATGCTTTGACATAGGGGGCTGAAATTGGCATGAAGGTAGGAGAGGACAGTCTGACATTTGCTATTGGGGTGTCAGAGTGACCCAAAAGGTAAAAAGGTCATCTGGAGATTTAGAAAAGCCCATTGACCACCGAATTTGGTCAAAATGACCACTGACCTGAGCAGAGAACAAATCTCAGGTCAAAGGTTATACACAGGTCAAATGTTATACACAGGTCAAAGGTCGCACACAAGGTGAAATGCATAGGTTTAACTAATAAATTATTAAAATAATTGCTTTAAGCAGTTGATAAGAGCATTTGTAGAGGCACCCGTAAGGGCAGTGTTGACCATGCCCCCATTGACAAGAACAGGACTGGTGTTCAGTGAAATGTAATTGTCAAAACATATTGTAGCTTTGTTTCATTTCATTTCACACTCTCCCAGATTTTCCCTTTATTTCCTTCAAAATACCATAAGTATATACAACTGTTGAATTTTGCACTGCACAATACAAGTTTTTTGAGACAGCTCCACATACATGTACAGGGGCCATAGCAAGACCACCAAAGCCAGATATCTAAATACCCAGTATCAGGGGGCATAACAGGGGTCACTTGTCAGTGGGGGGGGGGAATGGAGGACAAAGTGAAATTTGGAGTGCAGTAAAAGTGAGATTTGGGAGGTGGGGAACATCAACGTTTGGGAGATTTTTAACCAATTTTGGCCCAAAAATTGCTGATGTTGCCGAAATTCTGATTTTTGGCCCCAAATCGCCGATTTTTGCCCCATATTCGTCATTTTTCTTCTGGGGGAAAACTGGGGGAAAGAAGAGGCAATTGCCCCCATCTGGTGGTGCCACTGCTTGTCCGAGGGGGCAAATTTCTAGTTGAGGCAAGATTTTTATGATTGGAGGTAACTTTGAGGCAGACTTTCCAGGTTGGAAGTGAAAACTTCTGGGTGAGCAGGCAAAAAAGGGCTGAACAGGCAAAAAAGGGCTAATTAGCATGATTCAAGCTTTTCTCGGTCAAAGCTCTCTGGGGTGGCAACCTGCCCCCCCCCCTTCCGGCTGCCCAGCAGGCAATATGTTTAATTAAAGGTGCAACGAGAGATTTTGAGGCACCAAAACTATTTTGTATAATGGTAATCATATAGATAGACACTCAAAGAGTATACCTTGTATTTGGTACAGAAAGGTATGAAGAACGAGATGAAAAGGGTTGATTACTGACTTTTGCTTATATTTCAATATAAAACATAGGCTGAATTTGTATTTGCTCCTATACGAAATTAGAAATTTCACAATTTTTGTACCAAAGAATCAATTTCTCAGCTTAGGTCCTTCTCAGCATGGGGATATTTTTGATGGAAAGCTTTACATCAGGGCAAAATCAGTACTTTTTATTCTTTAGGGACATCTGATATGTGAAATCTCTCGTTGCACCTTTAAAATGAGACAGGGGGCATGAGCATGATGGGCTAAGCAAATCTCCAATTACATAATAATTTATACAATTGAAAAGTATCAGATCTTGATACTTTTACACAAGCAACTGTGAGTTTACTCTATTTAAAGCACTTTATTAAAGTAAACTTCAGGCTCTATGTCAAATTAGGCATATATGTAACAAAAATATCTAATTTAAAGGGGACTTGCCCAATTTAAGTATTGGTATATAAGTTTTCATCTTGATAGAATAGCCTTCACACCAAACACCACCTGTAAAGTTTTGCACCAATATTTCAATCCGTTTTGATGTGAGAGCTAAAAATGTGATTTTGTAAGCCCCATAGAGTACTGTGTAAAATTAATATTGGTCAAATAAAATGGAACACATTTTGCTCAGAACTTCCAAACATCTTTTAGCCCCAAGATTTTGCTGGTTAAATGAGGAAAATAGTGCCGATCTTAGATACCAAATTTTCACCACTTGTGGTAACATATGGGCGTTCTAGAGATGATGCTATTAGCGATCGGACCAAGGCCCTTTAACATACTGCAGTCTGCACAAAGCTTGTGTCTACAACATGCAAAATTAAATTACAGGAAATCATCAATTTTACAAATTAAATGTATCAGAATAATTCTTATTTTACAATAGATCCTACTCTCTTGCAAATTTACAGATTACTCACTAATTTAATTTCATCATTTTATTTGAATTGCACTTATCATAATATTGAAAAGGTGAGTGATAAAATTATGTCTACATCGAAAATTTGCCAGAATTTTTTTCATAAATTCATTTTCAGAGGTTGTAATCTTCCAATTAATTCATCATTTACATAATCATAACAAACTTTAATCTACTTTAGTTAGTTTTTGGATAAAAGGGTACCTTGAAATGCAGGTCATGCTAAAGCAAGGTAAATATAGGTCGCTTTTGTTTTAAAATGATTAGATTTTCAAACAAACCATTGCTCAGACACACTACTTGAAGTATCTCCGGGGTATTGAGAAGGTTTTGGCATGTCATCTTGAAACATTGTCGTAACCAGCGGGCGGAAGGGGGTGCAGCCCCCCAAACCCGACCCTTCCCACCCCGCCAGCCCCCCCACATAACTGACCTTTTGTACATTTTCATGGAGAAAGACCCAAATTAGCAGCCCCCTCAAAAAATGCTTGGCACCACTTCTGGGTCTGCCCCCCCATTTGCAAATGTCTGAACAGGAGTATAATATAATTATAAATTTGGCTCATTTTTTTTTCAAGAAACTAGAGTGATCTCGTTTAAACCAAGTTCGAATCTATAAATCCTCAAGGGCATAAAAATGAATTCACCTATTTCAAAACTATCACATCTATTGTTTTCTTTGCATAGCTTCATGAACTGTACACTCAATTTTACTGTGTGTGCCAGTGTGCAGTACACCAATAAGGAGAGGAGGGCATAAGTGCAAAACTGCATTTATTTAGAGAAGGACTTTGTTATGAATAAAACTCCAAGGAACAAATGACCAGGAAATAAAATGACCAATATAAGAAACCTTTTCACCACAAAAACCAAAAATGGCGATTTTAGAGAATAATCCATGATATTATGAATCGTACTCTCTTTACACCAAAATTAAAAACCAAGGCAAATGCCATTATTTTTTAAGTGGAAGAATGGAGACCTGGAGGCCTCGTTCTCAAATGCAAAAATATTGGCATTGCTGGTTTTCAATTCGTCGTAAAAAGAGTTCCATCTTCCAAAACCAAACCTTTATCGCTTCTTAAACGATTTATATTTAAAGTAATCTTTAACCTAATTGTGTGATCCTTACGACCTTAAATACAACAAGAAATCAACAGCCATTGACTCAAAGAACTACACAATCACGGTTATAACCTTTCAGCGCGTCGAAGTATAACCCAAAATTAACTGAACCATGCATTTTTTTCGATTTGGCCGGTGGCGTCCCACAGTCACGTGTGTTTTGTGCCTTTACGGCAGCCAATCAGCGCCTATCCTTTCACAGCTTTCCAGTTGTGTGGGTTTTTTGTTCTCACAACATAGATATTATAAGCGCGAAGCGCTAGTCGGGCGCGGCCCGTAGCCAAATCGAACGAAGCACGACGCACTTGGTCCGCACTAAAGCCCCTCCTATAGTCCTATACCCCCCTGTATTAAGCTGGGAGGAAAAATTTCCTCCCATAAAATATTCCATGATCTTGAACGCGTAGTGGTCACTTGGCGCAATGTTCGCGTTACGCTGTTGCCCCGTTACGCTGATTAAAACGCGACTACTGACTCTCACAAGCATGCATGTGTTACAGCATTTATTTTTTCCAGTCAATACAAACATGGAAATAAAGCTTAATGTAAATCTATGATGAAGCTCCGCGTGCATGCCTGGTATTGATTTGGCCTAAACGTTTCTTCTTGTCCATCTACACTGTAACTAATGAATTGTCTTGGCTATTAACAGTCCCGTCTTCACCATATAGAATTCAAAGAAACAAAGAAACACCATAAGCCCCACAAAGGTGTCTTCATCAATCATCCGATTGAAAATTGGCTCATTTTTAGGATTTCAACTTTAGATGGCTAAAATTAAACGCGTTCTCTCCCTTCGCGTCCGTTCAAAAAATAAAATTTCTCATTCCCTGATGAGCTTCTCCTGATTTTATGACATGGTACTCCATTTACAGTTCAATGTTCCTCCCTCTCCCTGTTGAAACGTCATAACCCCCCCTCTCGGCTTAACTGTTTTTTTGTTCGTATTCCCCGTTATAAGCCTTCAACTCTCCCGTTCTCCCCTGGTGTAAATAACGACCCTTCCCTTCGAAACGGAAGAGGCTTGCTTCGTGACTTGTAATGACTCTTTTGTTTTATATCCATGTAGAGGAAACGTGATTTGTGCTCTAACAAGACACTGTCATGTCTAAACCTGATTTCCCAGATGCCGAGTTCTATTGATACCCAATGTTATCAAATTCTCTTCCTTTTATCCTTCCCCCCATAGCTCCCCTTCTTGTTTTACTGTTTCATTTCTTCTCATTTCTTCATTTCTTCTCTTTCCCAATTTTCTTATTTCTCTCTTCGCTTTTGTTTATTTTCCTTTAGCTCTGTTATATAAATCACCTTCAGAGATATGTGTGCGTCATCGCCCAAATTCATCGCGTACAACCCTTGAAACGCGCATGATGAATTTAGCGACGTGCGTTCTCTTAACTTAAAATAAAGCCCCTGCTGCGTGGCTCTTTGTAAACGTGGTTCGAAAATCAGCAAAATTCTCATGCCCCTCACTGTGCGTGCTCAAAACGCCAGCACGGGCCTTCTACGCCTTCGGCGCTATAAGATTCTGTGCCTCACACTTGTTTTGATCCATCGAACTGTGCAAATTTGTTTGTTGTGTGTTAGGTTTACTACTCTAAAACTTTTCATTCCTGTGGAACGTTAAAATCCCACCCTCCTCTCCCTTTAGTTTTTTTTTTTTTTTTTTCTAAATTTGTTCTTTAATCCTTCCACATTGGCTTTTTTACCTTTGGTTGTTTTAATTTTTGATGCTCAAATACAAATTTTGGTTTAGGTTAAAATTGCTCCCCTAGTTTTCGAATAAGCTTTTTAATTTGACAAATCCTTTCTCCTTTATTCTAGTATAAACTCCATATGTCAGCACTGCCGTTATTTTTTGTAAGGGCCCAGCCTTTCAACTTTCCTGTGTTCATATACCACTGCGCACTCACAGGCTCATTTCATTTTAGGAGTGAGGGAAGTGAGTAATTAAAATTTACGACAACTCAACAACACAATTGTGTTATATCGGTCATTACATTTAAAAACTATTACAACCTTTATAACAAACACCCACGATAAATTCCATTCCCCATAACATTTTTAAAAAGTTAAAAATATTTAAATAAATCAGTTTTAGGAATTAATCACCGGGGGGGGGGGAAGAGGCCTAATATACTTAATCATGTTTCAAATCTGGGACAAAACTGTATATTTTCTGATTCTACGACTAAGCGCATAATCAACGCACTCAAGTAAAATGTTCACAGAAAGAGCCACAATCACAAGGAATACACCGAGGGACTTGCTCACCTATAAAAAATCAAATAACTATTGGTCATATAGTATGACCAATTTTACATCGCGCGAATACAATCTCGTCCCTGTCCAATCAAAACCTCCTCCTTCTTCCGAACTACCAACAGCTCCAAAAGTTGGTTGAAAAGCATGCCATTTTATATAGGAAATGAATCCCACAGCATTTGCCCCCCTATTCTGATAGAGCTATTAACTGAAGCCTTTAAAACTGTAAGGGGATCTCGTTTGTTATATTATATTAAGGGCTTCTTTCGCCAAGTACATCAAACTTTTCATTGCCTTGAAACCAAGTGACTCGGAATCCAAGCTTAAAAACAACGATTTATTCAAATGGACAAATTGAAAGAATACTTCAACAACTCAGCAATATAGGGATGAGGGGAATTCTTGCCTGTCAAAGCAATAGACGAGATAGTGGTGAATCAGTAAATATACTGAAAATGAATCTCATTTGGAAATTTCAGCTAATTCTAAGGCCAACTTAAGTTGCCTTTCAATTCAGCAGTGAAAATAGAAGCATATCAGGTAACCTAATCTGACGATGACCACGCCGACTTCTTAAAAACAGCTGAGCCGCCTTTTCCAAAACCTAGACACATTTTATAAATAGCTCGATTTGTTGATGAATTATGCCTAAGATCATCAAATGTAGCTTGACAAAAACAGATCATCAGTAGACCCTTCTTATATTGACCTATAAATGGTAGGTTCAATATCAAGTTCAACATGTCCAAGGATAATAGGGAAAATCAATGAAGCCATGTTTATCAGAATTTGACACACCTGTTTGAAAATCCCTTCTTTTATATGGATCCAAAGATGGAATAGCATTAGGTTTACTAGAATAGAAATTGGTAAATTTAGGCGACAAGGTGCTCCAATGTGTTGGGATATCAGCATTACTTTTAAGTTTTAGAGCATATTGAAGAGCTATTTTTCCCATCTTAGAAGTAATGCTGGTTCATTAGTTCGACATATAAGCTTTGCATAGGAGAGGTACGAAAAGTAACCAAGCATGTCGAAAAGACTTGGTTCTGAATAGGTCAAGCTTTTTTCAAATAGGATTACGAGCAGACTAAAAATGCAACCTTCCAATATTTTGATCTCAACAATGATCCTATATAAAAGGCGAAGCAAAACAGCGATCTTGCCACCCCAGTCCATCTAGAAAACTACTTTTTTAAAAGATTTCCGACCTTTTTGACATTCTCTTCCGAATATTAGTCAATATAGCTTTGAAGTTCCAATTACTGTCAAATATTAAGCACAAGAATTTAGTCTGTGATTGAAACGACAGGAATAGGAGAAACCATTCAATTTTAATTGGGTCAAGGTGAAAAGACGTTTTGTTGCAAAAATGAACAAACAGTTTTAGTTTTAGGGAAACGGAAACCATTTTCATCAGCCACACGGTTGAATATTATTAGGCAATTTTGCATTGTCTTTCTATAGAAACCATATTGATTGAAATAGGAAATAGAGAAATTCATCTACAAAACAATTGACTCTCCATTCCTGCATTGACCACTTGGCAATACTATTAATTTCAAAAGAAATAGAGTAAAAGATGAGAATACTACCCGCTGGAACACCCATCTTCGGATTATGAATTTCTGTAAGACCTGTCCCAAAAGAACCCTAAAAACACGATATGTCAAAAAATCTTAATAAACAAAGGCATTTTACATCTTAGTCCTAAAATTATGCAAATGCTTCAAAAATAACATATTTCCAAGTAGTATTCATAGCCTTCTATTGCAAAGAATACCGACACAACATGGATGTCCTCTAACAAAAAACCATCATGACAATAAAAAGATTCAAGACGAACAATTGGTCAATAGTCCTACGGCCCCTGCCGGAAACCACTTTGAAACTTAGATATCAGTCCATAACTTTCCAAGAACCAAACACGACGAGCATGAATCATCCTTTTCCATGAGTCTTACATAAACAACTGGTAAGGGAGAGTGGACGATAATTTGTTTGTTTTTCTTCCCGGCCGGATCGCCTCTGTCCCTGGTCGGAACAAGGGGGGAAAAAAAGGGGGACAATAATTGTTAGATTCACGCCATACATTTGGAAACAACCCAGACTCCCATATTTTATTATTGAAAATATCAAGCAATACAAGAAGGGATTATGTGGAAGATGTTCGTAAAAATGATAATGTATTTCATCGGTCCAGTAGCTGTATCATGACATTTACTAAGAGAGTCATTAAGCTCTAAACATGCCGAAATGAAACATTATACTCCTCTGCATCCGATTGGTTGAAAAAATCTAATTTCTGTTTTTCAGCCGTATTATAAGCTTTGAAAGGTCTGAGTATAATGATTGCTTGAAGAATGGTTCAATTCATCTCTGCCAATAATTGGCAATATCCTGGGCTTCTGTACATTTACTACCATAAGATTTATCTAGATGAAAGTGGATTATTCAATTGTTTCCCACTTATTTTCCTAACAAATATCATCTTTTTAAACAGGAGTTCTAGAATTTAACTTGGGTACATATTGCCTCCAGACTCCGTTTACTTTTTTTTTAATAATGCGACGAGCTTAGCACGGGGCTCTTTATATTTTCTTAAGTTGTTATTTGTTGGTCGATTTTTTAAAAACATGTAATGCACTTTGCGGAAAACATAGCGACTTACATCGCATTAAACATGGCTGGTGTTTACTATAAGTCTTTGAAGATGACTTGGGAATGATTTATGGCTTATATCAATCAAAATGTCAGTGAATGAAGAAAGAGCATTTCGTTTTAGGGGCGATCTTCCTACTGTTTGGCTTTTAGATGTAGGTACCTAGTACATTCAGATCGCAAAAGTACCCCTTAGTAATTAGTGCAGGTTTGGCAAGGATTGGGTCTTGTGCATGCATCAATATCCACTTAATTTTGGGCAGCTTGTGGCGTACATTTTTCAAAGGCATTATACATTTACTGGGTATCTCGGGAATGCCACTTAAGATTAGAGGTTTTAAACCCTTCATGATAAATTATCAGAATACTATGATAAGTCCCACGAGTTGTTTTATCACGGGATAAGATAAGGCGTTAGGACATTTCCACTGGGTTTATCCCGGGACTTTAAAGTTAGAGGTCATAACCCTTCCTACTATTCATATTAATATTGGTATCCACGGTGTTCTCACGGGATACGTTAAAGCTAAATATTCATGGAAATTTGAAACTACCTTAGATACAGATCATGGAGTTAGCGTTGAAATTTTTCATCTGCTTAGAATAGTGAAACATACATATTCATATTAAATTATTCTAAGTCACTTATATATATAGCCTAATACATATGAATATAAGGACTTTAGTATTAGGCAAGAGATGAGTATTAATAAAATAAACAGGGAAAGGTGGAATTTTGGGAAAATAAGCTGAAAAAATGTTAGAATTGGTGCAGAAATGTGTATAGGAATAATATACTAAAAGTCCCCAAAGAATCCTCTTTGTGCATTTCAGGAAATAAGGGGGCAAAGTTTGTACAGGGTAAAAATTACGAAATATTTCATTGTCCTGAAACTGTGTTCCAAACATTTTGTTCATTCCCAAGGATAAAAAAAGATAGTTTGCCCTATTATAGTGGCTTGTAGTTAATAACTATATGTTAAAAAGGCTTCCAAAGTCATTCCTGGGGGTAAATTTTCAGAATGGGTCGGATATCTTCTGAAGATGTGTCAAATTCTTCATCTAGTGGTACATGAACACCAAATGACTATTAAACAGGTGATGGTAATTACTTGCAAAATTCCAGGGCCAAGTGTGATGGGGTTCTACAGGATCTATGGGGGTCACTGCTTTCTGCTCCTATATGTCAATATTGAATCCATGTAGGTGAATGAATGAAATTTTCTGTTTTAATATGACTCTATGAGCAATTTGAATCTGGTTTTGCAATGAAATTGGATCATTGAAATATTTACCCCAAGGATGACCCTATGAATGAATAGGTCTGTAGGACTTAAACTACAGGTTGTAGATAGGGCAAACTATTACCTTTTTATTGATCCTTGGGGACATGACAAAATGTTGGAACACACATTTTAAGGACAATTCTATATATTTGTAATTTTTACCCCTGTACAAACTTTTGACCCTTATTCTGATTGAAAAAAAGCTCAAAGAGGATGTAGGGGGACTTTTAGTATGTTATTCTAGACCCATTTTCTGCACCAATCCTAACATTTTCAGCTTGTCCCAGAAATTTCCACATTAAAACTAAAATCTTGGCCTTCTAAACAAAACTTCTTAAACTTTTTTTTTTTTTTCTTACGCGAGTCTAGCGGGAAAATGATTAAGGTTAGAACTCTCATTTGCTCGTTTCGTATTCTTAATGCGACCCTATTATGATGAAAATTTGTTAAGGTGTCATTTTAATTGTTTATTTAAAGTGCGCATAGAGTTAGTTACATATGCTTCCTATGCACCTGATAGTGCGTCAAATACCCTCCAGTACACAATATGGAGTGAGCAAATGAGCAATATTAAAGGTATAGTCACACAGAAGACAGCTCCCGACCAAAACCACTACACAGACGCATTTTTTTCAAAATCGGCTACAGTCTTGTTCAAACTTGCAAAATTTACAATTTTTATCCGACAGAGATGATTAGTCTGCGATTATCCATGTCTAGACGAGACATGGGATGCTGAAAAGCCGAGCAGTAGGCGACAGCTCAGGAATCAACAAATCCGATGTTTAATTGGCGACGACCGGTTCAGTCCCCGACTTTGTAGTCGACCCTTGAAAAGACGGCCCAAAGTTGTGAACCATCACATCGCTGTCAAGACTGCTCGTCGAGTGGTCGCCGAGTTGTTGACACCAAGAAAGGTCCGTCACATGAAGACAACCGCGACGCGCCCAACCTCTTCCCAACTACACAAGACCACATTTCTTTCCAAATCGGCTGCAGTCTGTTTCAATTAAAGACAAGAGATGCTCAATCGCCGAGCAGTAGGCGATAAAGCATGTCACTTGTTCAGTTCTCAATCAGTCGCAGACCTTACCACAAGTTGCTGTCAAGACTGCAGTCGGCGACTTACTTCTGTAGTCGCCGAGTTTAGTCGACCGATTTCAAATGCCAGTTGGCTGCAGTTGTCTCCTCCCGCTTGGAGCAAGACTCTGCCGACACTTTCCCAATGCACAAAACCACTCATGATGCGCACCAAAATCACGGCTACCGCTTCCAAACCGCCTCAGGTTCAAGCGACCTTCCCGATGCAAAACCGCCACGATTTTTTAAGCTGCAAGAAAACATCGGGGCAGGTTTTTCAAAATTTGACGTTGCTCTCCGACCACACAAGACTGCAGAAACTGTACAGGACAGTCCCAGACTTGGCCAAAACTACACCTGAAAAGGAAGATTACTCACGATTTCTAAAAAATGCCAATCGGCACCAGTCTTGAGCAGTATGCGTAGCGGTTTTTAGCAAATAATGGGTAAGCCTACAGACGACTGCACAGAACAGGCCCAGACCTTGCCCGAACTACACATGAAAAAGAAACACTGCTCACGATTTTCGAAAATTGGCCAATCGGCACCAATCTGGAACAGTCTGGAAGTGGTTTTCTAGCAAAAAAACGGCTGGTGACTGCAGGGTAAATGCCCTTCCCATTCAAATAAAAACGACTCACGAGACAGCGGATCCACCTACCTCAGCCTTTGTTGTCCCTCATTCTTCATGCATTGTGTTAGATAATGAGATGTAATATTAGAAGGTGTGACAATGTAGCAAATTGCAGGCATGTCCAAGCACATGAACATACAAATAACATCAATATGCAGCATGTAACATCCCGTCTAAATTGTGAATGACTGGGCAGAACCAATGAAATTGTGTAGATCCCACAGCTGTTTAGAACTGCCTTTGAATATAATGTGTACTGATTCATTGACTAAAGGATAGCCAAAAGTGTATCGTGGAAATGCTATTCTAATTATCCCAAATTATTGACACTCCATTTATAGTTGCTATTTCTGAAGATAAGCATCAGCCACCTTGCTTGTGAAAGCAACTTAAAGCAATATTGGCACCATTTTTGAAGAGCGCCCCCAATTTTGAAAATTTGATATTTTGGCACAGTTACGTTGGTGATTGTCTAGGAAACTATACCTGGGAACGAGAATGCTAAAAAATGCGTATTTATCATAATTAAACGATTTTGTAATTAGCATTTGGATCCCAGATTGGACTTAACGGCAGAGCTTTTAATGCTACGTTTATGTCCGTCCTTGATGAAATAGTGCCACCTTGAGAAAATAACCTCTAACTTGATTTGCCTGAACCAATAAAACAACTAATGGAATAAATGGATGAGCGTAGATATGTACATGGCGCTATTTCCCGGCTATTTCACATTGGAAGGCTGTTTCCAGCAGCCGTTGAATTATTACGGGATCCCGATAATAATTATTCTAATTACAAAATTCCTTTGTTTGTGAGACACAGACATTTTCGAGCTTAACCATTCACAGGTATGGTTTACTAGCCAGTTACCAATGCAACCGTGTAAAAATCTCAATTTTTTTGAAAAATTTGGGGCGTTCTTCAAAAAAATGTGCTAATATTGCTTTAAATTAGTCCTTATTATTGTTGATTAGTAACTAGAAAATATTAAACTCATTCCAGTTTTATCAATATATCATTCCTTTATGCCACTGTCAAATTTCATAATCATACCCTGGCAATTTTGTGTTGTAATTTGTTGCTGTTTCAGGTCAAGTCAGAAGACATGGATTTGTTAAAACCTCAACTATAGTAGGATTTTTTATTCCTGTCAGTTCATTAAAAGTTTTTGGGGCGTGTCGACGATTCCATTTGTTCTGAGAGGTTGTATGCTTTACCCAATCAATACAATAGAAATTCGATGTCATGATACCAGATCAGATTGGCCATAATTAAAAAAATGTCCCTTTTCTCATGTTGAATATATTACAAGGTAAATGCATTTAATAAACTTCAAAACACCAAACTTGAGCAAACTCTAAAGCATTCAACTTAAGAAAATGATACGAATGATTATTACTCACTAAAGTTATTTTACGGCACTAAGGAATATTAGAAAATCTGATACGTTTTCATTTATTCGTTGTTCCAGAAATAATATTTTACAGCTTGGTCCAATCATTTGTTTAAGTACTTTAGAGTTTTGGTCACTCATAACAAACTAAAATATTTATGTGGCCTAATCCTCCTCTTCACCCAGCCTCGATGTTCATGACACTTTATCCGTTCTTTGATTGACACAAACAAAGGAATCGATAGCGTGTCTCAGACTTTACGACAATCTATTCACTTGAATCTGATATGAATCCTTCACATATTCGATTCAAAAAGCACATGTAAAATGCGTTAAAGCATCTTATTCTGTTGAACAAAGTTGAACATTTCAGCTGTATACCGGCTTTTTAGTTTTTGTTCTCAACACGTCCCCTCCAAAATGAATTCTTACCATCGACAATATATGCTTTACGGGACAGGATAAAAAATCAGACTATAACTGAATCACATTGAACATATGTGGAAATGACACCCCCTATAATTTTGTTAACAAAATATCCGATGATGATAATTTTGGTATCAACATATATCAACATGTAGCTATCGGGCTCCTCTTTCTAATTATACCAAGTACCAATGTCCCTTTGTTTGATATTGCAAAGATTAAGATGTGATGTTCTTATTCCAACAAAATTCAAATTTCTTAATTTTCCACTGATGAAAATAGGCTGATTTTGCATTTCGTCAAAAGATTGTATTAAACACAGGATTTTTGTCAAAAATTTTGCTGAGTCTATGAAAAGAAATAGCCATTCTGACTTATTATATAGTAAAATTCATGCTTATAGAATAGTTTCATGCTTCATGCTTACATCACTACGATTTTCCCCAGGAGCAAAAAATAAATCTTTTCCTTTCAAGAAAGATCCATCATGAACTTAGAAATTGATTATTGAATTAATCATAATCCCGACTTCCCATTCTAATACTAAAACACGATTTAGTATTTCCCTAACATAATAGTTATTTAAGCATCATTTCTCTATATGAATGATTATGATAGCAGGCAATTTAAAAAAATACAGTTTTTGTATTCTTTTCTACTTCTATACACCTCAGAAATGTTCTCAGTAGTTCTACAACAAATCAAAAAAAATAAATGTATCCACAGACAATCCTCTTTTAAGTATGATTTTATTCAATATCCAAAATAAAATTTTAAAAAATGCATCTTTATGCAATTACGTCCAAGTAAACACAGATTTTATGGGAATTCCATTGCAATTAAAGGCTGACTCAGAGATTTCAAAATATATCTTTTTTGTGTAGTAATTAAAAATAATCACCTAGAACTAAAGATAGTCACATAAAATGCTTAATTCCAAAGTTAGAGATGAATCAGATTTTTTGTTTTCATGCAGTAAACATTTATGCACAGTATAACAGTGCCATAGGATAATGTGTATAACAAAAATTCCGGATCCAAAATTTTATATAATAATAATAATAACAATCTTGATATAGCGCCTAATGCAGAGGCCTCTAGGCGCTTCACATAGAAAGGAGCAATATACAAAATATCAATACGACAAATACAAAAATCGATAAAATTCTAATGTTAAAACAACAATGATATACATCAATTAAACACAATTTCATACTAACTTTAATTATATAGACATAATTATAATTAGTGATTGGACTGCATCAGAAAACAGGATACGTATCAGGAGCCAAAATGTTGTGTTAATAGTTTGAAAATTGAGTTGCCTTCATCGGGAAATCTCTGAGTCAGCCTTTAAGATTAGTGTGGAAAATTGTAATGTGTAAGCATTATTGTTACATTCCTAATCAGTACATAAAATTTAAAGAAAAATAAATTACTTAGTCATCACAAAATCAATCTCAAATGGCCACTTTTTGCTCATATTCCTAAAATTTGACTCCACATTTGTGATTTTCTGCCACTAGCATACAACAACATTATCTTCCATAGTTTCCTAAATATAAAGTGTTTTGTTATTATTTTTTTCTGAAATAAACTGTAAATCTTGGCATTCGTGCACTTAAAATGTGTTGAACTAAAAGCCACCAGTCTACACTCTTTTTAGTATTCACTCAATGAGCTACCATCCCCAGGCTCTTTACCAATGAGCTCTCAGCTTCATCATGTCTAGCAACCACTTTTATTCCGCAAGGACGAACAAATCTAATCATGTGTTAATGGTGACTGGTTCCACATAATGGGCTTAAATTACACACTGAAATTAAATGACATTTATTTAATTCTAATGATGGTGGTAACAGGGATAATATGACAGGTTCATATTCCCCCGTCCCTTGTTTTTATTCAATTACAATTTATTAATACATCGTATATTTAACATAAAGCGGCAATGGTTGAAAACACTTCTATATGTGCTGTATTTTCATGGATTCCAATGCTACGTGACTCCTTGAATTCAAACCCATTACTTCATTTAGTACTATAATTGGTTTCAAATTAAGTGAGAGTTCTTGCATATTTCCATGGGGTGGATATTCATGTGAGTTTCAATCCTTAGCCATGTGAAGAATGGGCCTTTGTTGCCATTACAAAACATATTGTGGCCATGGTTTGGCCATGGTACAAAGTTACTGCACAGAAGCAGCTTAATGGAAACTGATGAATTCAGTGCTTACATAGTGGTCTATAAGGATAAAAGACTAATGCCATGGTTGGCCGGGGTGTCATGGAACTCATAATCCACTTTCTGCTAATCTCTTGTATGTGGTTGGATGGCCAAATAAATAAAAACATAGGTACATGTGCTGATATATATAAGAATGGATTATTTCACCATGCTGTGATAGGAAATATTTTGCAGAGTCAAAGTATGAAGTTGTGTTCAGATAACAATGATTAATTAAATGATTTTCATGGCTAGTTTGGTTGGTAAAAACACCCAAGCTATCTTTGTTATGAAATAATGTATTTCAGGTCAACATTTACTTACTAGCTATATTATTGTACAATGATATGAGTACCATAAACCTTTTTACCTGTGACCATCATGGTGAATGGACAGACCTAATTAATAAGGTCTCACCCATTTTGAAATCTACTCAATTTAACAAGTACTGTAAAACATTGTGAGAATGTTTGGATCTTTCAAACATTTTTTAAATGGCTGAGAAGGGGCATGTACAAAACATGGCCTGGCCCATTGGCCTATTGGCCAATTGGCCTGAAATAAAAGACATGTTGTTTGTGCAGCACCTCTGCCTTTGGGACTTCCAAGTACGTGGAAGGATAGCTCAAGAATCCTATTATAAACATACCCTACTATCTTTGTCTTATACCCACTGTGGGATTATTGAGCTGAAGCATGAGCCAACCTGTACCTTTTCCCAAAGGTACACTGGTAGTATGGTTTCAAAAGATGAATAGACGCCAAAATTAAGACTGAGAGAGTTAAAAGGCCAATTGACTAGTAACAATTGTGACTGGAGTTTGGAGGCAAGTACTTACAACAACTCCTGGCAATAACTTCAGGCGAGTTACATTAAGCATTTGTAGCGAGTTATAGTATAAAGCCAAAAGGCATGTATTACATTTTCAGAGAATGCTCCTTTAAGAGTAACAGTATTTGTGACATTTAGACCCAATCTGTGAACACTGCATATGAAGCTTCTTTCTTGTGAATGAATTTGGTGTTTGTGCTAGCCCAAGATTTCCAACTAAATGAAGAAATTTATACATTTTCATAGAATGCCCCTTTAATCAGCCTAGATGATCACAGGCCAGAAACCGTGAACACTCCATGAGATTTGGGTCAGTGGTTCTTCTGACCACGTTTGCTTTACATCAGCCCAAGCATTTGGTATAATAGCGTTCCCATAAAGAAACCACAATATGTTAGCCATTGTAGGCCTACCAGCTATCATAATCAGAGAATCAGAGATGAATGTATTTGTTTTGCCAATTAAACACATTTAAATGATTCACCTAATGATATATAGCTGTGGCAAATTTAGGTGGATAACTCACAAGTACACTCTAGAAAACATACAGTTTCCATTTGTCAGCACTAAAGCCCAAAATTTCAGTCTGCCAAGGCATAGTTGAATTCAGGATTTTCCAATCAATTGTCAAGTAATTTAGCTTGAGTATGTTTTGAAGTTGTACATCTGTCATAGCAGGTTGTCATTTTGTAAAGAGGAATAAAAGACATTGAAAAAAAAAACCAAAAAAAAAATAAAAATGGTGTACAAATATAAGTAAATATAGCAAGCAGTACATTTTGATTTCAGGCCGAATGGGCCAAAGGCCATGTTTTCATGGGCCAGGTTTTGTACATGCCCGCTGAGAAGCAATTTCTTCATAAGAGTTGATTTGCCTTACAGGAATTACTTTCACAAAATGTAAGCCTTACAAGTGTCAAGATTGACTGAACCTTTTGCTTATTAACATATACAAAATTGCCACAAAATTAACTTATTTCAAGTTATGCAAACAATTGATCAGAGTCTGCCAACCACCAATCAGCACACACTATAAAGCAACTTAAATTCAGAAGCAATATATTTCATAAATTTACAAACTTCAAGTCAATTTCTTTACAAGACAGTTATTATTGCACTAATTAATGGCATTGTCACATTCACAAACAATTTCTGCTTCAAAAGTGGATATTCTTGGTACATTCTACCAGTAACACCATGGAAGTTATATATATTTTAACACCCTCATTTTGTCACCTTAGATATGCCTTTAACAGGTAGCTCCTCCCTGCACAAACACACACATCTAATACAATCAAATAACTGGTAAGCAAAATACCTAAATTGTGTGATATCAGCCTAACCAAGTACCTTCTATATTTGTTGGAGAGAGAAAAATTTTCTGTTTGCCAACTATTACATGCATCCGATTAAAGCTTGGAAAAGACACACCCAAATTACACAAGTTTCGGTGCCCATGCGATTGCAAATTCAACACCAGAGATTGCAAATTCCTTCTAAAAAAGTACAGAAACATTTGAAAATGTAAAATTAAAAAACAACCAGGACAAAGTAGGTCGCCTGTCAAATAGTAGGAAAATAGGACAGATGTACTCCCAGGACAAATTAACCTTTACCCATGCATCATTCAAAAAGACAATTTTACACTTTTATCCGATTAGGTGCATGAAACCTTTCAAAGTGGACGCTTTTTATGAATACCAAACTGCAAAACATGGCCAACCAACTTTCTGTGCCTTCTGAAAAACTACTGGGAACTGAGACAAAGTCATGACATCAGTTTGTCTGCATGCTTTCCCAACTTACATGGAAAACAAAACCTTGCCATGAAAAACACTCCCTACCAAATAAACAAAACATGTAAACAAGTTTCCACTCGTGATAACCCGATACACCCTAATTCCCACCTCTATCCTCCTAACTCTATCCCTCTTCTCCTCTCTTCTCTCTTCCTTCCATCCTCTTGAGCATTTGAACATTAGCACTCGATTAAAAATAAAGTCTTGAATGCGAGTCATCGGGTCCCACATAGCCTGACATTTCGGATATTGAACTGTTTACATCTTGGAAGACTTTATGTTGTCGCAGAAGTGTGTAACATGTCGTTAAATGCCCAAACTTCCGTTAATCCATGAACTATTGTATACTTTGAGGTTAAGTTTCCACTTAAGGAAGGCTCCTGTGTGACGGCGAGGTTACAAAGTGATGCATGGGCTTCAATGTGCTGGGATCATTTTGTGAGTGTGGCAAAAGAGCATGCCATGGCATGCCCTTGCCAGCAACATCTCAACTTAGATGATACTAATGCCATGAATGCTTCCAATAATTACACTTTCTGGGACAGCAAGTGAAGAATTAAAATCTTTGGTTGTTCCTGGGGGAATATTACACCAGGCTTTAAAATTTAAAAGTTGTTTGCTTACAATTGTCCTTGTCCGTCCAAACCTACTTAATTAAGCTCAGAATGAAAAAAAAAAGTTTTTTTTTCTTAATTTTGATTTTGATCCCACAATGGTTCAATTTGAACAATTTGATTTGAGTACAAACCAGATTTAACTTGCCAAAGTTTAAGTTACACATATTTTCTGTGAATTTAGGACCCTGGTGCAGAAGAGTAAGAACAGTGCACAGCTTAAATGTGTAACATACGTCTGTACCATTTACCCTATACGGACTTAATATATGGTCAAATTAGTCGGTAGGTGTACAATTTCCGAGACCAGTCATTTGAAGTTCCAGTTATTTTTAATATTGTGCATCTTTTACATTAAAAAAAATACATTTAGGCATTTAATTGGAAAAAATAAATATATATTAATATATATTTTAGTAACTATCCATATGTACAAAATTATATAAATGTAAAGAACAGTTAACTAAAAATTATATTTTGCCCTGTGAAATTTCATGAAATGTACACCGACCCGGGGGGCACTCAACTTTGGTTTGGGTAGCGCCGAACTTGGGGGCTGGTGAACTGAAATTTTGGCAAAAGTAGGGTCTTCAGTACTTTATTTTTTGGCCATTTTTATGGACTTGGGAACTGAATTTTGGCCATATTTGAGCTGAAGAATTGGCAACATTTCCCAAAATTTTAGCAATGGAGCTCAAACTTATGAGTTTTGTGGCAAAGTAGGGGTCTTAAGAACTGAAACATAGTTGAACAGGGGGTCTAAAGAACTGCAGATGAGGCGCAAACTGGGGGTCTTGACCGCTACAGATACCTGTACCGTCATTTTAGGTCAGTGCCCCCGGGACACTGACTGCTGTATTGTTTACATAACAACGTTATGTAATGGATGTTTACATAACAATGGCAAAATGGCTGACTACATATCAGTGCAGATCAGGCATGGAGAGATAATCTTCTGCAACACAAAAAAATTCCCCATTCAACATCTTACAGACATGGAATACTGCCTGGCTAGATACCCCAAGACCAGATCAACTCTCTATTACACCTAAGACAGAACTACCACCTGGCAGCAATCTCCCACATAAGGAATGGGTCACCTTAAACCGGATTCGCACAGGAGTCGGTCGCTTCAATAGCAATATGCACCGATGGGGGCTGTGGGGCTGATATGAATCTCCATTGAATTACGTGTTGCAGTAAGTGTATGTACGGACAGCAATGACTAAAATATCCGATTTTGTCATTATTAGGTTGCTTTCAGTCCTATAACTTGTGAGGTATGTTAAGATACCTTAACTTGTTACAAACATGCAAAAATCTTATTTTTTGTGATTTTTTCGATTTTCTGGTTGAGCAAATCACTGAAGTGACTGGAATTTATTAAAGCATTAATTTTGTGTTTTGATACACTCTTGAGAACTTGTGTACTTTTTACTGTCATGAGAATTTGTTTATCTAGTGCATAAAATAAACACTGTAAAAAAAATCTGACCGACCGACCGACCGACCCCACAGAGGGGTTGAGACAAGCAAACAATCATTTGGGTCCTCAGCCAAAATTTAGAGGTTGCCACTGCCAAATCTAAAATCAGACACATAATTAAAAATTATATATCTGACATGTTTTAGTAATGTGCATAATTCCAATATGGTTGGTCAACACGTTAGTGCCAACACATCTATACTCTGGCTCATTATTTCTTGCGCCCGACATGCAATCCAATGGTGCATTGTTTTGGCGGGCTAGCAGGTGTACTTAGCAACATGTCCAAGAAATTATGAGCCAGAGTGCACTAATTTTTATAAATTAACCATTTTTAGAAAAATCTGGACCCAGGTGCCATGGAAACATCATTTGAGGGACTTTCTGATCCCTAAAACATTACATAATATTATCCAGAAGTAACATTTTAAGGTGTTAATAATTAACACTAACACCTGTTTAAACATGTGTTAGTGTTAATCTTGTGCTATGTCTGCCTCCTATACCTTTGTGTGTAAAATATAACATTTACATTTTGGAAGTGTTAAAAAAGGTGTCATCTGCTGGCTTTTATAGTGTTTGCTTCAAATGATGTACCTTAGAAGGTGTTTCTGTTTTTGAACCATCACCAGATGATGAATTCTTTCAAATGAGATGTGTACTGATGGTTTTTGAACCATCACCTTTTATTCCCCAGTAAAGTGAGCAAATGTCTTATGCTATGCAGTAATTCAACAGTAATAATAATACTTATTCCAAGGTCTTGTTTATCATTCTGTTCATGCACTACTGCATGCATGAAAGCCTATGGAAGTCCATGATAAAACCCCTTTTTATTATCCACATAAAGTCTACTACTTTTAAAGTTGCTTAATATTTTTGGGGTATTTTTTGCTGTTATTTTAAAGAGACATGAGATTTCCAGAAAGAAGCACCCCCAATTTTTATCGAACCCCGGTTTTTCGCATATTTGGAATGCTTACCAATGTATTAGATCACACCTGAAGTGAATTAGCCGAATACGACGTCTTTATGTAATAAGATGATGATTTAGTACTTTCTGTCATGCACGACAGAAAGTCAAAGCATGGTTTTCTATGGGGACGATTGGGATAGCAGGCAAGTTCAAAACAAGGTTTGCGGTTTCTTTTGTACTTGTTTGTTCAATAAACCTTCGGAACGTTCTCGGAAGGTGGTCTAGAACCGATCCAGTGAAAATTGAGAGAAATCTGCATCCCAAAAAAATCTCCTCCTGTCACTTTAAGATTGACCATTTCCTTCTATTGAATAATTCTACCTAGCATCATTGGTTCTTTCTATATGCCATCTACATAAACATTGTCATTTTTTTGTGTGTGTTATAGTTTTATATTTTATTATGCAGATTTATATTTAACTCAATATAGCACATTTTTAATGGTGCACATTAGATTAGCAGATTCATTAAAGCACTGTAAGTGTTTCACTAGAAAGCAAAATATTCAAAATTTGCAAGAATATCAAAAAAGTGAGGATAAGTCTGTTGAAATCTCATAAGTTTTTTTTTTTCCAACTGAAAAACGATAGAAAAGAAAACAGAGTATTTACAAAGACATGAAACTCCATTCAATTACATGTTGCTGTAAGTGTCGTTACAGAGAGCAACCATTTACTAAAGTATACAGATTGTATCCTTATTAGGTGCTGTTGGGATTATACTGAGATGGTATGTTTTAAAGTGCTTGTCCGATTTATGTCTATTGTGTTCTCTAATTGATAGGAGAGCCCTGGCAATTTGAACATAATCCCCCATCAAGTACGTGGGAAACAAGTGGCGGTTTTGATGGTAGACTCAATAATGAATGTGCAAAGCCCTATTCAATACTGTGCTAATATTGATGGTTTTAACCACTAAAAACATCGGCTTTTTGTTTATACCTTGGGAAGTATGATATGGATTTGAGGGCTCAAATTTCAGGACAACAGAGAAAACTACAGTACTTTCATTCTGATATCAAAAACGATACTACTTCCTGGGCAAATCAGGGGTCCCAAGCACGATCGGAACACGCCACTTTTAAGATAACCTATAATTGGTTTACAGACATGCAACAATTGATTTTGATGATTTTTGATTTAGCATAAATCACTGATAGTGCCTAAGAGAAAATTGAACTTCTTTTAAAGGGGGACATGTACAGCAGTCAAGCGTACTGACTTGCAATTCAGAGGCATCAAAATATAAAAATGGGTGTTTCCGGTAAGTGATATCCGATCTCACCCACCTTTTTCTGACACACTTATTTGGAAACATAATTGAATAAACTGTGGTTTTATCTTGTGAAGGGTGTCCGAATCCGAAAGACAACACCCTTCTAAAACTATATATTGGAATCCTGCAAGGAGGACAAAACACGAAATTTTTCTGATAATGGACTTTTAATGGGTGCACATGACCTTCTATGGGTGCCGCCAAAAGTGTTACGATGTTCATAATACGCCAGCACCATCTTTGGTATTTTTAATTAAAAGCTCACCAACCAGTAATGATGACCAGTTGCCAGCAGCCAATAGGGGTTTACCATGTGAAATTTTAAAAAATTAGATGAAACCATCAACTCAGGCGCGTAAACAGACTGAGCCTTGTGAGGGGCAAGAATCAAGAATGTTCCCCATTTTTTTGCGGGCTCGCTTCGCTCACCGGGTAGACACGATTTTTTTAAAGGTTTCGAAATTCTTGAAGGGGCCCGCGGGGGCCAAGCCACTTCAACATGGCACCCACAAAACACTACGAGGGTGTCGCCTGCCCGGGCGGAAGCGCTGAGACGGACCCTTTGCTGACTCGTTTCCTTTCAAAATTTCTTAGCGAGTGGCAAGGTATCCTGCCCATTTTCTTCTCTCCTTTCACACTTATATTGTTACATTTACTTCTCTTTCTCCCTCTTCTTCCCCTGCTTCTCCCCTTGCTTTATTTCCATTTTTTAGCTTTCTCCGTCCCCATTTGAGTGGTCCGGGGGAGGCAGTCGCCCCCCCCCCTTTGCCCCCCCGTGGTTACGCCCACTGACTCCAACTGATTTCAATCAAGTAAAGAAATTGCAATCCTAAAGGAACACACATCTTAAGAATTTGAAATATCATTATAGGTCTATAATTTTGAAAAGAAAAAAAGTGTTTTTTCATGCAAATTACTAATTTTCAATAGGAGTTCAAAGGTTGTTCTAACTGAACCTTATCATAAAACACTTTCTACAATTCATCAAATTAATGGATTGCTCAATACTCAGCAAGTGCCTTTCAAGTTAACTGCACGTTTTTCGTTCATTTAAACACAGGGCGTAAGTCAAAGACCAAACATCATCGTTTAAATTTTGCGTGTAGCGTTCGCTTTTTATCCCCCGGCTTGAAAAGCAGAAGGGGGATGATGCTATCAGTCAAGGAGTCGGCGGCGGCGTCGGCGGCGTCCAAACACATCTTGTGAACACGCTAACATGAGACCCATAAGGGTTAATGGTGAGGTACTTGGTGGGTGGGATCGGACTGTCATGCCCTTCATCTGATTAGATTATGGGCGGGTCATATGTATTAGGTACCTAATTTGCATAATTATTGAGTTAATTTGGGATATTTTCCAACACAATCTGGGAACGCGATAACATGAGACCATAAGGGTTTTCTGGTGATGTAACGTGGTGTGGTGGGATCGGACTGCCCGGCCCTATTGATTAGATTTAGGGCGTGGCATATGCTAATAGTTACTAATTTGCATAATTAAATGAGTTATTGTGGGATATTTTCACACAATCTGTGAACGCGATAACATGAGACCCATAGGGTTATGGTGATGTAACATGGCGGGTGGGATCGGACTGTCATGCCCTTCATCTGATTAGATATGGGCTGGCATATGCTAATTCGGTACATAATTGCATAATTAATGAGTAATTTGGACGTATTTTCCAACACAATCTTGTGAAAGCGCGTGATAACATGAGACACATAAGGGTTATGGTGATGTAACTTGGGGGGTGGATCGGACTGCATGACCTTCATCTGATTAGGTTAAGGGCGGGGCATAGGCTTATTTCGTACCTAATTTGATAATTAATGAGTTGAATGGGGGTATTTACCCAAAAAGCTGTGAACAAACTATCTGAAGATAAAAAAAAAGTCCGATTTGAGAACTTGGTGGGAGGGGGTTGGGGAATCAGGTACTATCGTGTGTGATTAGGTTGTGGCGCATATATCTATTAAATAGCTAATTTGATATGGGCTAATTTGGGGGTATTTATTCACACAAAAAATTGTGAACAAACTATCTTAAGATCCATAAGTCTGATTTTGATTTGAAACATGGAGGGTGGGGAATCATTGTACTCACTCGCGCTGATAGGTTTAAGGTGGGTTGTCGGTTAAGAGGTTTCTGGGTTTAAGGGGGGTTGTCCAGCTTTAAGGGGGTTGTTGGGTTAAGGGGTTGTTGGGGTTAAGGTGGGCGTTTTGTCGGGTTTAAAGGGGGTTGTTCCGGGTTTAAGGGGGTTTGTCTGGACTTAAGGGGGATTGGTTGGGGGTTTAAGGTGGGTTGTCCGGGTTTTAAAAGGGGTTTGTCCCGGTTTAAGGGGGGTTGTCCGGGTTTAAGGGGGGTGTCAAGCTTTAAGGGGTTGTTGGGTTAAGGGGGATTGTTGGGTGTAAGGTGGTGTCTGGGTTTTAAAAAAAAGGGGGTTGTCCGGGGATTAGGGGGGGGGGGTTGGTCGGGACTTAAGGGGGATTGTTTGAGGGTTAAGGTGGGTTGTCCGGGTTTTAAAAGGGTTGTCCGGGTTTAAGGGGGGGTTGTCTGGAACTTAATTCAGGGGGTTGTTGTGGTTTTTAAGGTGGGTTGCACGAGTTTAAGGGGGGTTTTGTCCAGGTTTAGGGGGAGGTTGTCCAGGTTTAAGGGGTTGTCCGGGTGTAAGGGGGTTTGTCCAGCGTAAGGGGGTTGTGGGTCTTAAGGGGGGGGATTTTTGGGGTTTAAGGGTGTCTGGGTTTTTAAAGGGGTTGTCCGGGTTTAAGGGGAGTTGTCTGGGCTTTTAAGGGGGATTGGTGGGGTTTAAAGGTGGGTTGTCCGGGTTGTTTTTAAAGGGGTGTCCGGGTTTAAGGGGGGGTGTCTGGGCCTTAAGGGGGCGTGTTGTGGTTTAAGGTGGGTTGCACGATTTAAGGGGGGTGGTTGCCACACGGTTTTTAAGGGGAAGTTGTTTGGGGGGGTTTAAGGGGATTTTGGGGTTTAAGGGGTATTTGCAGCTGATTATTTAAAAATTTGTAAAACCGCTCCCGCAGGGGGATTTAGCGGTTTCGAGAAACCGCGGACGTGTATTTTCTACGTGGTGATTGGCGTACTGCATTAATGAGCTATTGTAAGGTGCGGGACGGTAATCATGTTCAAATAGGGATGTGATTGTTAAACCTGTGGCACGTGAAACCTGCCATGTGATCAAAATGGTAAAGATTGAAGCGTACTGTGCACCATGACATGTTACAAGTTTGGGGGGTGTTGCCATAAGGTGAACCCTTCTTCTGACACCCTTATGAATTCCGGAAAACTTACCGGAATACACACGGTTTATGTGGTTTATTCGTTAAGGTTTCCGGAAATCATAAGGGGTCAGAAGAAGGGTGGTCACCTATTATGGAAACACCCAGTTTGGGGTTTCGCAGTTGGGGTGCAGGGGAGCTCTGAGAAGTAAAAATAGGGCTAGATTTATATCTTTTTTTTTGCAACCCCAGGGTGTGCGCGATGCTGCACACCCCAGCATGGTGTATGCTTGTGTGTAACACACTCAACTGTCAAGTGTTTTAACAAATAGAGTCCTCATCACTGCATGTCCATTTGAGGGAGAATGGCGTGACAAATTTCTCAAATACTTCATTTTTTTAAAAACTATTTGGTGATTTCTTTTCCTTCATTAACACACTTTGTTCCTTATTTATAAGATTAAATACAATAAAATTTCGACTTTTTTAATCTTATCACATGATACCACTTTTTCCCTTTAAGCAATAATTACGTACGTTAGCATGTTTTCCTTACTTGCTCGTATGACAGCCAAACAATGCATTATTATCAGAAAACATTCATTATTCTCTTAAACATTTGTGCACTCTTATTATTGTTTTTACGAACTGTATGTTTTCAATGCATTAACAGATAATGTATGTTAAAAGAACTCTGCAAGCTTAAGAACAACACTTTATAAGTGAGTTCATTTTATACAGCATTTATGCTAGAGAAAATTGAATATTTATGACTGAGGATTAGCATAAATTTGAATAAGAGGTGTTTACACTGAAAGCAATTTCTGAATTCACCAAAATCGATTGGTGATAAGCCGGAAGTGCAGTCGCAGGTCACTTGTTACAGCTGATAATTTGTTTAAACTTGTAAATTTTAAATTCACTGATGACTTATTCAAATTCACTCAAAATGAAGTTGCTAAAAAGCAATTTACACTGTTGATTTTTGGAGATTTGCAATATTTCCTGTTATCTCACATGTGCCCTAGCCACAATATTCTAACAAAAATATATGGTATTGATTATTAATAAGCGACAATACCTCATACCGTATTTACCATAAGGCACATTATCCAAGGTTTTAGACTCCATCCAAGTCAATTATATAGAGGTTACACCATGCAAAACCACAGTCTAGACTAATTTGTACAAATAAAGAAATTGTCAATGACCTAATAAAATATGTAAAACATTTTGGTTTGTATTCACAAAGAAGTTAGTCCATGGACTAATTCTTAATCCAGGACTAAGTCCTACATGATAGGACTAAACCGTGGATTAACTTTAGTCTAGGACATAAAAAAGTCCTTCCTTGTAGGACTTAGTCCTGGGCTAAGAGTTAGTCCATGGACTAACTTCTTTGTGAATACAGACCATCCTATTCTGTATTTTTTTTATCAAATAGTAAATAGTAAAAGGAAAAGGCAGTGGACAAAAATGGGTTGTGGGTGGGAATGAGAAATGTGTATACTTTATGTTACTTGGCCTTGTTTGAATCAGTAAAGTTTATATACAAACTCCAACAGATTCAAAATTGAAAGATATTAATAATAAATAAATTCATCCTGTTTGATGAGTGAGGCCTCAATCCTGCTATGCATCTCTGATAGAGGGCTGTATCCATATGTCCTGTGGACTTCTGAGGCCGGAAGGCCTGATAAAATCGATCCCAAATAGTAATATTGATATTTTCAAGGACACTTTTAAAGAAGATAAAAATGGAATCTAAGATAGAATGATTTATTTATCTCAAAAGTATTATTTTCTGTAGAACAAATTTATCTATCTCAAAAGTATAATTTTATGTTTCTTTGTTCCTATTTTCAAAATGATAGAATTCACGGTTTGTTGGCCATCTCTTACCGTATGTGTTACAATCAAAATGAATTTGGTAAGACTTTCATTACTTCGTAAAGTAAAAAAAGTTAATTATTTTTGCATTTTGTCACCTTTTAAATGATGTGTTTATATTATGTTTAATTTGTAATTTGAAATTACCTGTTTCCTTCTTTTTTTACCAAAACTGCTTGTTGCTCAAACGCCAGAAAATAAATCTGGTAAGAACAAAGTCAATGCTATAGACCGTATTCAATAGCCAGCCATGTTGGTGGACAAGATAGACGCATTCCGTACTACAATACATTCACCTGTCAATGATCCCTGTGCAATCGCTAAACATGGATCGATCGACAGCTTAATGTATTGTAGTCCTGGAATGTATGCATCTTGTCCAACAACATGTCTGGTGGCTGACGTCATATTGAATACGGTCTATTAACATCACCATGCTGGCCTGAGACTGAGTGGGGGTGCTATAACAGCAACTTCTAGGCTTTGTATTTGCTAAAAACAGGAGTTCACCAGCCCAATATTACTTGAAAATAGCTTATTCTTTCAGATCCCTGTGACAGCTGGTCCCAACTCATATGTCAAAGAGAATCAAAGTCACATGAACATCTTCTTAACTTACAAACATAAAAATGGTGTTGAAAAATAACTTCCTCTTCATTTAAGAAGATGTGTTGGCTATCATAATAAAAAAAAACCTGTTGGTGTACAAGGCTTAACACTACCTCCCCAGTGGGCAGGTCAAGTTTTTGTTTTTTTTTGGAATTTACATTGAAAATGCAAATTGATTTCTATAAACTTGTTTTCAACATGCTGAAGACATTGTCCCTCTAAATGAGTTGAAAATATCAAACTGCACCCCTCATCAAATTTGTTGCATTTGTAGGATATAGATCTTTAGGCTAATTTTCCTCAAGTAGTATATCTCAGGGGCGGCGCCAGGAGGTGGCAAGGAGGGAAGCCACCCCCCTGAGAGTTTCAAAATTCAGGAAAAACAGGAGGGTTAGGCAATAAATTATGTAAAATTTAGGTTTTTCAACTTATATGAGTTAATCTTTTTTTTTTTTTTTTTTTTTTTTCACTCCTCCTATGATTTTACCCTGGCGCCACCCCTGGTATATCTTTACTTTGAGAACATGACTCACTCTGAAAATCAGCTGTAATCCAATGCCGCACCACAGAACGTAACTCACAGAGCGTGTTGGTACATCTGGTTCACCCTATATGTCTATTGCTGCTAATTAATAATATGGTAATCACCAGTTTGGATTATTAATGAATCCTAATGGTACTTCCTCGGTTTATTCCAATAACCGCTTTGATGATTGCTGTTAAATTGCACTGAAGATTCTGGAAAGAACAATAGTGAACACAAAAAGAGAGGGTTAAGTGACTGGGTGATCTTGGCTAGAAGGTAATTTCCCCATGCAAAGGGTTGGTACATTTTGTGACCCCACTTTGCCCGACCCAACTCAGAATTCAGCAGCCTTTACGGAATAAAGTACAGTATCACATGCACTTTATTCCATAAAGGCTGCTGAATTCTGAGTCGGGTCAGGTAAAGTGGGGTCACAAAATGTACCAACCCTAATGTGAAGGTGAGTTTTGTAAATGAGTGACGAACTTGTTGATTAATGATATTGTATTAGTAAAGAGAAGAATCGAATCACTCATAATATTTAATAGTCCAAGAGCATAACCAATTTCTTTCACACCCCACCCTTCATCCTTGTTGTTGTGCAAGCAGCTGCGTGTTATCGCTGTTGCTGCGCAAGCACACGCACATGAAAATCTGTGCGTCACACGCTATGTTATCAGTGTTGCATTTCCCCAATGTTCCATTGTCTGACCATCCGGTTTTTCTGCAATAATTATGGGAAAACCAATCGATGGAAGAAAACACCCCCTAAAAAGATTCCTGCATTCCAAAGTCTCCTGATGTCAAGGAAATATAAAATTTATTTCTTCTTGGTGTGGTCCTTTTGGCACTCCCACAGCATTTTGCTGTTTTTGTTTGCTTGTTTGTTTTTTCTTCTTTGCAGTGCAATGATACCTCAAATTTGCACATTTTGCAAACCAAAATGTCTACACGCATTATGCAAAACAAATTGTTGCAAAAGAAAATGGAAAACCTCTTTTGTCATTAACCAAAATGTAAAATGTGCACCCACTCCAATTTTTTTTCTGCATTCTGTGCCAACTTTTTTTGGTTACTTCGAGGCCAAATTTTTCAATATTTTATTCATGTGACAACTACCCCACCTCAAAAAAACCCTTGAAATTTCAGTTTTAAAAAATGTAAAATTGAAGTTTCTGTAAAATTGTAGTTTTTATAAAGCCTGAGTAGATCAGATTCCATCACAAATGAATGTTGGTTTTCATCTCAGGACATGAAGAGGAAATCAAAAGTTTTGAGAACCTAAAAAGGGGAATTCAAAAAATTAATTGAACCCAAAAATAAGGCAACAAAACATTGATGTCTACCCCACTACAGTATTTATGAACACTCAATTCAACTTTATTTTAGTCTCAGTAGGGTCAATGGCTTCTCTGCTGTTGTCTACCCAAACAAAATTTCAACCTAAAAATAGCAAATAAAATGGAAAGCACCTGGAAAGAAATTGATGAAATGGGTGTTGACAATCACTCACAGTAGGGATTTGTGCATTGAATTAAGGCATCTGAGGAGAATTAATGAATAGGTTTGTAAGTTTTGTAATCAATGTAATGGCCCCATAGGTAGATACCCAAGAAGTGAAAAATGTCTTTAAACCGAGTGACTTATGACAAAATGTTTTGACATATAGTCAAAAAGGGAAAAGCATGGTTTCACTAATGATTATGCATATGTATAATTTTAATATTACTATGTCACCTCTGTTGTCAAGTTTGGTTTTGATGGGGACATGTCTCAGAGTGTCTGGAAGTAGGACTCATGGCTTTATCAATCTTTGACAAAAAAAAATAACCAATGGTTATACACAAGATGCAGCACCAGTGTACCAAGGGGTGCGGAGGCAGCGCGAACATCCCAGGGTTTTCAAAATATACAAAATCAGCCTGTTTTTACTTATAAATCAGTGATTCCACCACACCCCAACCACACCCATAGGTCCTCCACGTCTAGGTAGGCCCCTGATTTTGGACCAAATTTAGCACAATTTACCTTGTCCAACAATTTAGGTATTTGAAAAAAAGTTTGTTCCAGATTGAGCACATTTGAAAGTGGTCCACCTTTATATCATAATTGACATAAGGGTTATTCATAGAAAGCTGAAAATAAGACCCATATTGGCAGTTCATTAAACAAGGAACCAAATTGCACGTCATGTTCTTTCATACCAATATCCAATCAGTCAGATGCACATTTGAGACATATTTTTAAACGTTTGCGCAAACCCATGCAGTGAATTCTGCTCACTAGAAAGACCAAGCTACCGTGCATACAGCATAGAGGTGTCAAATATTGACAATAACACCTGCCAACACCCGGGAATCCATTCAAGATGTTCATCCATTCTCTAACACCTCATCACTAACACAAAAACCATCCGATGATGACTCATTCACTTCTAACATTTAAGGCACTACTTCTTAAAATAACATTTCTTTTTTGAGTATGTTTGCTATGCATTTATCACTGCAGCTTTAGATAACAAAGGGACTGTCAACCTTTAGAATTTGTGATTTTTGTGTACTTTGTATCTATTGCAATGCCCAAACCTTTTTTTTTTTTTGGAGACACAAAATAAAAATTTCAGGGGGGAATCACAAATTATTTTTTTTTATTAATTAATTTGCCAATTTATGAATTTTTTTACTGGGGGAAGATTCAATGGGTGCACCCCCCCCCCAATTGTCACTGCTTATAGAAAAGATGATCATTATTAGATCACAAGTGTGGCCCTTTTTTAATCTAACTTGACCTCAGATGTACTTTGACCTTGGTATGTGACCTGTGACCTCTTTCACACATGGAGGTTTCCATGGCATATCTATTCATGTTTTGGTTATAATTGGACCTTCTATATATAAAGCATATGTGGGCTATGTTATTGAAATAGGTTAGAGAGGGGGTTTTAAAAAATATCCATAGACACCAGCTATCCTATTTTCACATAATCAACAGATTTTAATAAAATCAGGCTGAAATCAAGGCAAATTAACCCTTACGCCCCATGTGTTTCTAGCGGGAGGCAGTGAAGGAACAAGGGAAGGGGGAAAGAGAAAAGTCAGAAACTCTGGTTGGTCTCGAACCAGGGGCCCTTCGGGCCCACTCCCATGACCGGGTATATCACACTACGGCGGTGTCGCTGGCCCGGCCAGCGATTTCGTGCCCATATGTGTCCCATATGCTGTATCCTGAACTTAGTGCATTTTTCTAACTCAGTGCATTGGGGTTTTTGGGTGTTTGTTGGCATTCAGGATTAAGGTACAACTTCAGGTAGGATTTCAGTTAGAAGCCTGAGCTGCATGCTCTTACGAACAGACAAACCAAATGCATCCCCATCCAACCCCATCATCTCGCCTTCATCTCACCCCATCCCTACCTTCATTCTACCCTACCCTAACTCCACCCACTCCAATTTATATCCCACCCAAACCTTACACCACCCCCTAGGAAGGAGGTATACAATATACCCATGACTATTAAACCATATTGCAGATATATCTGCAAGTGTGATGACCTACAGCAACATAGACATTATAATTATCTATGCTCTGATGAATGCAGAATTTCAACATGTTTGTACAATTTGGTTTCTATGGTAACTGAGATGTATCTCAAAATCCATGACCTAAACCACACTGCATATTTGAAGCATCTTCAAGTTTAATCTAAATACACTGAGTAATGTTAATTAGTAAGTTTTGTTAACAGTGGCTGCATGCAATGTAGAGAATATCATGTGTATAGAATAAAATTGATCTTGTCATTTTTTATGTTTTTTTTTTTTCAATTTTCTTCAAAACTGCAGGTGTTTTTCTGATAAGTTCAATATGATAATTCATCAATAAAGTCACAAATTGTATTTACATTTTTTGTTAGATTTCTGAGTGTTGAGTCATGGCACCAATAGGCAGCAAATAGCAGGGGTGTAAGACTGTAAGCATGGTAAGTGGGCATATAATTAATTTCCTTAAAATGGATACGGCCCTTGCCCAGTGGCCAAACGCTTGCTCGCGACGCTATAAACTTTTATGCGTTAACTGTCCAGACAAAAGACTACAGAAAGAGTAAAAGGGGCATATCACCTACCAAAAATTGTGGGTATGCTTGATATAACATCACCCAAGTCCCAAGTCCATAAATGTAAAAGAAGTTATTTCCGGAAATCCAGAAATTTCTGGAAATCTTACATCCCTGAAATAGGCAGTCGTAAGTCTCAGGAAACCACAGTCACTAACCAATCATCCATAGTCACTAAATTATGCAATTTTGTGAATCATTGACCATATTTGCAATCAGAATGGATCCAAACAAGCTGTCTTAGGTCAGTGGTTTTTTGTGATGACTTACCCAAATGACTGCTCCAAAACCATTGACTTATTAAAGGTGCTTGTTCCGATTTAGGTCTATTGTGTTCTCTACATGATATAAGAGCCTGGCACTTGCACATATGCCCCATCAAGTTACTGTGGGAAACAAACTTGCAGTTTTGATGGTAGAAGCAATAATGCGCATTGCAAAGCCCTATTCAATACTGTTATGTGCTAATACTGATGGTTAACCATAAATTCGGCAGTTTTTTGTTTATATCTTGGCAATGAAAGTATTTAATGACAATAAGTATTTTATGACAATTTTGGTATATTAATCACATATTCTAGCTGAGTATAGGCCTGCACCTAAACCATGTAAACTGTGCACAGTCTAGGCCATTTGAAGAATAGAGATATATTTTACATATAAATACAACATACCCCAAAACAGATAGGGTCATTAATAAGAGGCTAAAGACATCTGGGTAATTTGTAGGCTAACATTAAAGGGGGATAATCTGATTTAAGTCTATAAAATTTTCATCTTGATAGAATGGCCTTCCCCAAAACGCCCATCGGTAAAGTTTCACGCAATATTTCAACCAGTTGTGAGTGAGAAGCTAAACATGTGATTGAAATCCAATAGGAGTACTGTGTAAAATTAATATTGGTGCGTTCGAAACAAAATGTGCCATATTTTCACTCATAACATCCAAACCAAACATCCTTTAGCCTAATATTTCACAGGGTAAATGTGAAAAATAGTATTTTCTTATGATACCAACTTTGACCACTTTGGTTTTAAAATCGGGGGTCCTGGGGACAAGGCTATTAGGAATCGTACCATGGGCCTTCAAGTTTGCTGTAACTTTAATCAACAAATGTGTTTATTTAGTATACATGAATATCATAGACTCATATTCATTGATAATAAAACCACAAAGGTCACACACAGACCAGTCAAACAGGATTCATGCTGTGGGAATCAAATCCAGTGTGTGTTTTCTTGTGTTAAACGCTATTTCCGTCATCTGTTGAAAAAATCACATTTTAAAAGTTATATAAAAAAAATCATTCTGTTTGCCCATAAGAGTGCTGATTTGGGCTTAATCATTTCAGGTGAGGGTTAATGTATATAAAAGCTTTACAACCATGCAAACATATTAATTTTGAAAATTGAAGATTTTTTAAAATTTCACTTTATACAAATATACAGTGTACACATTTAATGGGCTAAAATGAGAGTAAAAGTCAAGGTTTTATGTGTTAAGAATAGGATTTTTGGGTGACCAAACAAAACGAAACAGGCTCAGTGCACCCATTGGATTACACGCTTTATTCCGTCAGAGTGTAAAATGTATGATCACGGAATAAAACGTGTAATCCAATGGGTGCACTGAGCCTGTTTCGTTTTGTTTTGTCGAATATAATAAGCCCCTTATTCAGGTGTCGCAAGTGTCGTCTGCCGTCACGGTTTGTGAATGAGGCCAAAGGTCACATGAGGTCACGAAGGTCACATGAGGTCACGAAGGTCACCAACATGTCACCCCGCCCCCTCCTTTCCACCAAGTTAAATAATCGTAGCCCTTACGGAACTCACACCAGCATGCAAGATTTATTTGATGGCCTAAGGGATACATAAGGTCACCAAGGTCACAAGAGGTCACAACATGTTACCCCCACCCCAGCCTCTCCTTTCCACCAAGTTACATCATCGTAGGCCATACGGAACTCATACGGTATGCAATATATTAAGGGTTAACATTTTGACCACAGACACACACACAGATACACAGACATAAGACCAGAGTAATCCCTATGTGCCCTCTGCAATTCTTGCAGACGACCGAAAAACTGTTGCATTGTGGGATGGACTCAATACACCCTCTGCATAATACCAAAGTAATCCATATCTGCTGATCTGCAAGCAGACCACACAAATAGAAGTTTTTCATTCTCTTTGGAAATAACTCCAATACTTTGTGACACCTGGCCCATCTCCTTTGACAGTGTCACAGACATATTTATCAAAATAAAATGCTCAAGGCAAATATGGAAATATTGAATGCTGCACTCTCATCTTGTATGGGACTACTTTTTCATGTGTTACATCATATTTTTATTCTCTTTGTGTACGCATTGCAGAGAGCAGGCCAAAAGCATCCATTAAATGGAACCTAAATGCGATACATTTAATGTTGCATTACAAAATGTGTTCCCACAGAGAGCTATTTTTGGTTCAAAACTCATGTCACAAGTGTTTTCAAGCAAGATATCACATTTGCCTGAGTAGGTTAGTTCTCTTTAGAGTGCATCATACTGCAGGATTGCTGAAGTACTCCTTCAATGGTTAAAAGCCATACTAAACATCCTGTCTGACATCGGATGAAACCAAACAAACAACATAACAACTCCAATGCAATTCTTTTGGGTGCAGAATGAGAGATGTATTGTCAAATCAAACAAATAAATCACCACCACCACCACTACCACCACCACCACCACCACATAACGCCAGGGGTTCTCAATTATTTTAGCTGGAGGGCCAGAGAATGCTGAACATATTTGAAAGTTCCCTACTTGAGGGCCAAATACACCTGAATTTCTTATGTTTCCCTTTATATTTTTGGGCAAGTCAAGGGCCAAAAATCAATGGGTGGCGGGCCGGATTTGGCCCGCGGGCCGCCTATTGAGAACCCCTGAATAACCTTATGGGGGAGCAAGTAGATTCCACACCACTAAATAGATCTGGTCTGGCACCCTCTGGCCGAAAAGTGTTTGTGGAAAAAGGTAAAAAAGAGTGACGGTTAAATTAAAATTGAAAAATAGTAGAAACTGGAACTTCCTGGGCCATATTTGTGTTAGAAATTATTTTAAAGATAAAAACCAGCACAATATCAAGACAAAAAGGTGTGTGAGGCTTACTACTGAGTAATTACAGTACTAATTTTACACCCACCCCATAGGAATACAGTTTCAGAGGGGATCGGAACTCATCGTTGTCTTCATGCTTCAGTAGCTGAATGGGATGCAGAGGTCTAGTAGTCCAAGGTAATGCATAATTTAAGCAACTGAGTCGCTTCGTTAATGCGAAATTTACGTTTTAATTAGGGCTATTTTGTACATAAACCAATGGCAATTTGGTGGTGTGCAACCAGTAGCGTAGAAGTTCTTTCCTTGCTTTTCTCCACTACAGTCCCAGGTTCAATCCCTGGGTCATGCAAAAGGCTTTACATGACATTGGTTTCCATCCAAGCTTCTTAGTGGTACAGGGGTGCAGTCACATCCTTCAAATTCCACAAAAGGGGAAAAAATTGTTTGCTGATTTATTTTATAAAAAGGTAAACAAATTAGGGAAAATTTGACAAGTTCAGTTTTAATTTGGTGATAAATTGTTCCTAAAGTAATAAAAAGAACAATTTTTAGGGGGTTTAAAACAAGGTCCACTTTTCAAAGTCCCACAATAAATCCTACATGCGGCCCTGCATATGATGATTACATGCTCTTATTTTTCCTGTGTCAAAATGACACTCCAGTCAATAATGTGACCAATTTTGTTTTTAAATGGACACAGAATTACGTTTAAATTTACTCTTTGACTTGGAAAAAGTGTTGGCTCCCTACTGACATAACAAAATAAGAGTGCATATCATATGCTTTTCTGTGGGCCATTCACAATTTTGCCTTCTAATATCCCAAACTGGTGGAACAATTTAGCTCAAAATTTGGAATTGGGCATTTCAGTAATATGCCTCTGCATAATGAAGCCTCATCTACATATTAATCTTTAAGTGCAGCATATGTAAATAAATACAAGTAAAACAGTTGCATCGATCTGTAGTAGATTTCAGTGACCGTGGTATCTTGTAAAAGTTTTGGGTCAGTTCATGCATGGAAAGCGAGATCAGTATTTTGTTGATAAAAATCAATAGCAATCATGCAGACGTATTCACCTGTTAACATTCTGTGAATTTATCGAGCATTTCCATTGATGTAGTAAATTGAATAACCAATGCTCACATGACATGACCATCAATCTTCTGATGAAATCCACCTCAACATTTAAATCACTGAATAATTCATGTATCAATAGAGCAAATACCAATATAAAACTGGCACATCCCATAATCAATCCTCTACCCTCATAATAATGCATGAGGTAGCCGTTGCTGGAATCTACTAACTACGGTTATACTTAGTTTGTACAACTAAGTTAGAATTCATTACCCCATTCTTTCAAATTCAATTTCAGAAGCATTTGAAACACAAATAGACAGAAACAACCGCAGAAATAAGATGTCTTATTCCCATAACTTAATAATTAACTTGCAGGCATACACATCATTACAGATCCCAAATTGAAAAAACACCCACCCAGCAACTATTTATCACATGAAACTGCAACTGTAATCAAATTCACAGCAAATTGCAAATCAAAACTCCCAATATTTCTATTTTTAAATCCCATAATATTTAACAAAATAACAAGTCATGCAAATATATTAACCTTTCATATGGGGGGCCACAATGTAACATAAGCAGGATTGAACATTTCGAGATTGTCACAACACAAAAGCCTCATAAGAGAGTGCTAAGCTCATATTACTCAATAATTTCACTTGTGAATAAGAGTAGGCTTTAAAGATTACAGCAAAATCTGATAGAATTAGAACATAAGTATCAATTGCCACTTGAAAGAGGAGCAAGAGCTATTCTGTGTGATGAGTGCGAGTTGTGGTACCATACAAATTGTGTAGAAAATGACATAGATTATAGCTTTGTCAAAAACCTAACCAAGCTTCTCTTGGGTCTGTTTCGGGTGTGGATTTGTAATTTTTGATTCGTCTCTTTTCAATACCCAAGGTCCATAACTACCCTCAAATCCATTTCAACAACAAAATCAACCCTATCTGGTTTTGATGATAGTATTATAGAGAACGTGCACATTGGTGTTTTCCTGTTCCCCAAAACTTCGACTCCAATTAACCAAAATGTTTCAATCTCAAATTTTTCAAAGATGAAACCCAAAATTACAAATCATAACACATTGGAGAGGGATGATTATCAACTCTGCAATTGTATCAAAAGTACATACCTCACAGGGTGCCTTCCGTGCTACTTTAGATCAACACAAACCAAATATTGTGTTGTTTGCACGAACAAAAATCAACAGCAATATGGCCACTTGATGAATATTCCCAGAAATTTCAGCGTGTACCGTAAAGACCGGTGATCAAACGAGTGGAGTTTTATTGCCACCAAGGATTCCATAATTACTTCCGATGAGCCTGAATCTGGGGGAAAAACGTGAAGGTGGTGAGCAATCTGGGCCAGTAACAGTTTTTAAGCCATTCCAAACCCTTTACTGGCTTAGCATTATAACTGACTGGTAAGAAACCAATCACTTGATATTAGGATATCATCCTCACAAAGTGCATCATCCCAAAAGTCATCATCCATCCAAATGTGCTTATAGTGGTGACCTAAATTTACCCGATATGAATTGGTTTGACTGGACCGTGAAATCAGATTCAAACACGCAAGTGTTTCATTGAACTTTCTAGATTTCCTACTGGAAATTCTCCTCAATCGCAATTGGTCACTAAAATTACTAGACCAATATCCAACAGTAAATTAGACCTTTAATTGTCAACAAATACCAATATTGTTCAAAATGTGAGGTCCTACCTTGGCAATCTTCGACCACTCAATTGTTTTTGTTTGATATTCTGATGAAATCAAATTCCAGGTAAAAACACAAAGGAAAGTGTACAAATTTGATACGCTAATGAGCAGCCTTGAAATCTGATGTTGCAAGCTTTGTGGGGGATTTTCTATCAACAACCCTGAATAAAATGCCCGTGTACACAATGGGGAAAAATATGTGATGCTTTGAGTGAGTTGTTTGAAAAACATGTACCAACAAAGCTAACGCAAAGGTTACAGGAACTTACCTTGGATCTCAGTTGATGTTAAACGAAAGATGAGGAAAAGAGATAACCTTTTTTCCAAAGCTTCGCCACTCAAAATCGTCATTGGAATCTACCGGGCTTTATAGAAATTTATGTTACCAACTTTGTTCGAATCCACAGAATGACTATATCATGTTGTTATTGGGGAAAGTTTGAAATCATCCCAAATCTTTCTGGTCATACTGTGAAACTTACACGCACGGAAAATGTCGTAACCACCCTTAAAACACCAACAAAATTTGTCACACAACAGCCGTTGACATAAAGCAGAATCTCTTAACTCGCACTTTAGGAGTGTTTTTGGGGCCAAGAACTCAAACAGGAGATAAAACAGCAATAGGTGAATTCTCCATAGTCTCATTCCTAATTTGGAAATGGGTGTTGAGGGTGTTGCAAAACAACTATGCAACCTAATCCATCAAGGCTAGCGGCCAGAGAACGAAATGCACACCTCGTCTATTAACGCTGTTGCAAATGACCTGCACCTGTGGTTAAGGTTTTTTGTTCCAACAGTCATATAATTCAACCCAATTACCAACCCAGTGGAAACAATCACTGGTTACATCAATCTATAAGAGTGGATCAAAGGCTGACACTTCCAACGACAGGCCTATATCCCTAACTGATCTGTTGCCAGATTATGGAAACATATAGTGCTGAGTCATATGCAAACATCTTGATCACCAAAATTTATTTCTAATAATGAACAGCAGACGTTCAGGTCTTGCTTATTCCACAGTTTACAACAACTCTAAATTCAACACATGATTGGTCCGAAACACTAAATAACAAGGTCGACAGATGTGGTTCTTTTAGACTTTTGCAAAGCTTTTGATAAAGTCCAACAGACCACTCTCATATCAAAGCTAGTTATTATGGTATTAAAAGTAACCACTGGGGTGGATCAGTAGTTTCTTATCAAATCGGCAACAATCCGTATCCGCATAGAACCTCATCTCATCTTGGGTAAGTGTGACATCAGGTGTTTCCTCAGGGCTCCGTCCTGGGACCTGGTGTATCTTACTCTACCTCAAGCTAAAAACCACATACAATCAACCTAAAATTCTTCCATTCCCTGATGACAGCATGTGTACATGAGGATTGAGAACTCACACGACCACAAATTGTACAAAAAGATCGGAATCTCTGGCAGAATGCGTCCACATGTTATGTATTTTAACGGCAAAAAATGTGCATTCTTTCCATCACACGCAACGTATCCAAAAGTACACCATTAACCTCCTGGGGAAGATCTTACATTGTGCAAAAACATGACTAACTAGGCATTACCCTATCCCATGATTTAAGAGGTGGAATGACCAATGTACTAAAATCACGCATAACGCCAGTCGTACTCTCGGATTGCTGCGCAAAACTCTGTCCCCCTGCTCACAAGAAGTTAAAGCCAAGCATACACACACTTGTCCCGCCCCCAATTAGAGTAGTGCCAGTTGAAATATGTAATCTAATACTAAATCAGAAATTAACCGGATTGAGCAGATACGAGAAGTGCGGCACGGTTCGTCTTCGCAGATTAATCGGAAAACACCCATGTAACACCCCGGTATACAGAGTCTTAATTGGGATCAACTCCATATTCGCCATCTCATACAACAAGTGACAATGCTCTACAGAACCACTCACAACTTAATTAATATATCACCACCAGACTGCTTCCAGAGAGCATCACATAATCACATATATATAATACATCCAGTGAGTAGCAAACAACCAATCTTATAATGTAAATATGCATCCAAATATGCATTTTTCCCTAGAGTGTTGCCATTTGGAATCGTCTGCCACCACAAGCCATTCTTCATGTGACTCGATCAGTACATGTTCAGAGTACTCTGCTCCAGCCATCAGGATATGACACCCCTGTATGGCAATTTGGTGCTATAACTGCTCGTTATTTTGTACATAGTGCACCTTTGTTGTAACATTTTCTTCTTTGATTTTGGAGCACCTATTTTTTCTCACTTGTCGGCTGGCTGTCGACGCCACCTCTGCAACATCCGTTTAGCAGGTGCGCTGCTGTAAAGGGTCACCACACCAATAACCGTGCCCACAAGAGACGTGTTTGTTTCTACAAACCCATTTCTATCAGCTTGTCAGACACACGATTTCTTGACCATTTTTGTTTTCCAAATCATCTCACTCTCTTCAGTTTGTCTCCGATCTCAGAAACATGTTGATGAGAAGGGTATAATGTCAGTGCACTGTATGTGGAAATGGATGCCCTCACCACATCACACACTAGCTATATATGACCCAATACAGGAGAAGTATTGATATACCCGAGTTCACCAAATATCATGTCTTCATAACATACTGGTTGGGACTCAACAAGACATTGATACATTGGTATAATGTCATTAAAATGTTCCCCACCTCCTGCGATAGCTAGCTGCACTGCTATAAACCTGTTAACTGTCCTATTTAGTCCAAATTTGAATCAACTGGTCCAATAGAATGCAACTTTTTTTTAAACATTCTCACCCCCTGGGCAACTACAACCTACTGAGGAAGTGTGAGATTTTGACCACCACTGCACTCATGCTCCTGGCACATAGGTTGTGGTAACCGTTCCAGATCGGAGCTATTTCATTAATTGAGTGCTGACCACAATAGCAGTAGCGATTATTCCTTAAATATTATCAAGATTAGAATTGCAAATCTGCACACCAAAGCCCGATTTGATCGGTCACTTGGAAGGTAATGATCAAATCAGTGATTCTGTAATAATGTGTTATGTTTACACAGAGATAGAACACTATTTTTATTGGTTACTTAATAGGGCTATTTCATGTTTCTGTCCTGTATGGGCCAATCAGCCAGATTGTATCATAGGTGGTGTTCGTGGGGGGGGGGGGGGTCTTTCAGAAGATGATAGTATTCAAGCTCATTCCTTTGTTTAAGTTAGTGTTACTTCAATAAATGGCATTCCTAAATGCAATTCGAAATAAGGTCATGGAAAATGGCACATTTTTGAAACTATAATAACAAATTTTGAAAACTCTTAAGCGCAGATGTGAAGACAGACCCGGTAGTTCCTAGAGGGCAAGTAATCCCTGAGCTGCAACAGCGTCCCAACCAGGCAAAAATATCCCATCGCAGGGCAAAAAGAGTCCCGATACAGGGCTAATTTAACATATATCCGTACCGCTTTTTTCCTTTTTTCTTTTTTTTCAGTGGCTCTCTCTGCCCCACCTTTGCAATGCCTTCACGATCTAAGCGACTATGTCTATATGCAGCGTACATCGTGTTTATAGTGGGGAAATTTCGTATAATAGCGTACAATATAATTTAACCGTATACGTACGGCAACACTATAAACATACAATATACGTATAAGTCTAAAACCGATAAGCTTATGCGGATAAAAAATATCCATCGAATCGTGGATATTGGCTTATATCTTCCGTATATCGAGGCAAACTATAAACACACCGGCATATTGTACCGTCATACACCAGAAGTTTGTGCGGATCATTAGCACAACAGATAAGGCAAATACTATCGCACTGTGACGAGCTATGGACATAAGAAATTAATTGCAAATATTATATTATGAGTTAGCCAATCATAAAAGACCGGTGTGGCAGGATGATAATATGGTCATCCGGGCTCATAGTCCATCTACAACGATGAAAAATGATAGTGCATTCCATTCAGTTGACTCTTCACGAAACAGTTTCACGCTTTATCCCGTTGTCGTGTATGGAGCCTGGACTATGGCTCCGGGCGGACCACATCTCCTTTTACTCCGGTCCTGAGTGCACGGGGTATGAAGGGAGTATGAGATGGTATTTCATAAACTAGAATTAAACATGATCAAATGTGTGTTTAAAGTGGCACTGGCACATTTTCACAAAATATGAAATTTCTTCAATTTGCTCTCAAATGATAGTCTACTACCATTGGAAGAACAGAGTTATATTTTACACATAAAAATAACATACCGCAAAACAGATAGGGACATTGATATGAGGATAAAGACATCCAGGTAATTTGTAGGCCAACTTTTAAGTTTTCCATAACTTTAATCAACAAATGTGTATATTACATGAATATTTTTGACTCGTACTCACTGATATTAAACCACAAAGGTTATAGACCGATCAAACAGTGTTCATAGTGTGGGAAACGTGCATACGGCGTGCGAGTTCTTGTGTTAAACGCCATTTTCATTGTCTGCTGAATTTAACGTCGCCGGCGACGTTAAATTATAAAATTGTTCTGTTTACCCATAAGGAAGCTGATTTCGGGTGAGGGCTTTTGTATATAAAAGCCTTACAACCATGCAAAAATATAAATTTGGAAAAATCTTGAGGGCGCACTATTTTTCAAATGTGCCAGTTTCTCTTTAAGTGATCACAATGCTTTGCGCGGATGTGACCCAGGTCATCCAGGATATACCGTATATGAGCTCATATACGGTATCTCGCTTACTATAAACAGCTGAATTTATGGATAACACACATTCCAGCCAATTAGCTCCTAATCATATATACGGATACGGGTAACGTATATATACCGAATATCCAGTATAAACACGCTGTATATCCTTCACATCATATCCCAACTATCAGGGACCTGTTGTAGTCTTGGTCAATGCAAAACAATTCTAGCACAGAGTCCATAGATCACTATTCCTATCAAACAACCTTCCAGGGGAATATATCTTAGAGTACAAAACCAGAAATATTCCCTAATGCCACTTCATGGTTATTGATGTCGCCTAGAGCTATGATAAAGGACAGTTAAATGTCACTTTTGTGAGTTGGGTTCTTTCTGTGGTCAGATCTTGTGTCCTTCTCTTGTGTATGCCTGTAAGCATTACACAGTTAGCCTATCAAGTATTTATTTTTGTACCTGTGACTAGATTGCTAATGTCCCATAGCTGAAGCTTCCTCATTCTGCTTACAGTCATAATACCCTAGCAATATGAGCCAAATATTTTAAGGACCCTTTAAAACTGTTCAAAGCACATCTACCCTATGACAAAATAACTTGTCGGTATAAAAAATATACAATTCCATTCAATACGTGTCAATCAAATTAAAATTTTCCCCATCACAATTTTCTTTGGAAACCAAGATTTGATATCCCAACAGTTTTGAAAATGAATGTACATGTACATCATGTTGTTTTGCCATCATTGCTAATGTAACTGCTAATTCTAACAGTTTGGAAAAAGAATGTACACCATTTTCTATTACCATAATTACTAATGCAACTGCTACTTTTGGAAATACAATAATCTGGGTCACTCTAAGGAATGTTGACTGTTCTCAAACCATATTATATGAATGTATTCTCATATAAAAAAATGCTTGTTTTAAAGGCCAAATGTCTACTATGCAAGCAAATTATGAAGACCTCAGAAACAAGTGTCAGAAAAAAGTGGGTCAGATGGGTTACCCCGGGGGTCACCTTACAGAAACATACTGTACAGACAGAGTATTCCCTGTAACTGATTGTACAAGATCTGAAAATCCAATTTGAGAGAAACACCAATTAGAGATGTTCATATAGTAAGTGTTATGATATTTTATTTTTATGTTGTTAGAATATTAAATTGATTATATTGTGTGTTATTCTGGAAAATATGATGAGAGGTAATAATAATAATGGTTTTGCCCCAAGTTCACTAATAAGTTATGCACATCTACAGTAGGAAAAAAGTCTTGAGTTTATAAATACATTATATGCTGGAGAATCCCCTGGTGCAATTTTTAAAAGTAGAATGACTAATCATGTTCACGGTTATATTTAAAGAATATTGTATATATATGACAGATGATGCGAGACTAGCCCATCACAGTTCGCTTATTGTAGAACATTTTTCTCATATAATATATTTTTTCAGCCGGGATCACAGTGCCTCAGACCAATTGGCCATCTCACTGTCCCTCTGGTCAAATCGTAATTCAGTTACATGTATTCCAGTCTAATTTCAAAAATTCCATGGCTAGAATATGTACTTCGATGTTAAATGTACGGTAATGTGAAGCTATGTGAATAATATCATCTAAAAGGTTAACTGACAATTTTACCATGTCTGCAGTGCAGTGGCGTAACGGGCGGGGGGGGGGGGTTTTTTTTTTTTTTTTTTTTGGGGGGGGGGGGGGGGGGGGGGGGGGGGCAGGTTGCCCCCCCTGACAACTTTGGCCGGGAAAAAATTTGCAAAAATCATGCTAAATCAGCCGTTTTTTAGCCCTCTGACTGGGAAAAATTGGCCTTTTGACCCCCCTGAGAGGGAAAATTTCCCAAGACTGGGAAATTTGCCCCCTCAGAATGGGCAGGCCCGTTACGCCACTACTGCAGTGGCACATGGGGAAGGGGGAAGTTCTCCCTCAGAAATCTAAAATGGGGATGACAAAGAGCAAAAATACTTCAAGTAAACTTGCGTCATCCCCTGGCAAGATGGAACATGACCTCAGATGACCATTGACCTTGGTCTATGACCTTTGACATCATCCACAAATAAAGGAACCCCTACTACACCTAATCCAAAGTCTGGTTTAAATCGGACTTCAACTTTTCAAAGAAGACCTGAAAAACAAAAACCTAACCAAACTAAACACACATACATACACATACAACATGACCTCGGATGATCTTTGACCTTGGTCTATGACCTTTGACATCATCCACATATGAAGAAACCCCTACTGCACCTTAAAGCAATAATGGCACATTTTTTTAATAGTGCCCTCAATTTTTAAAATTTGATATTTTTGCACAGTTGTGTTGGTAATTGTCTAGGAAACTACACCTGCAAACAAGATTGCTCAAAAATGTGTACATTTGTCATAAAATAAGCGATTTTGTAATTAGAATTGGGATCCCCGATTGTACTTAACGGCAGAGCTGGAAATCCTAAGTTTATGTCCGTCCATGATGAAATAGTGCCACCTCAAGAAAATGACCTCTAACTTGAATTGCCTGAACCAATAAAAAATCTAATGGATGAGTGTAGCTACGTACATGGCGCTGTTTCCCGGCTATTTCCAGCAGCCGTTGAATTATTATCAGAGATCTCCGATATTAATTATTCTAATTACAAAATTCCTTCGTCAGTTTGCGACACATAGGAATTTTTTAGCTTAACCATTCACAGGTTTAGTTTACTAGCCAGTTACCAATGCAACCGTGTAAAAATCTCAAAATTTTTGAAAAATTTGGGGCGCTCTTCAGAAAAATGTGATATTATTGCTTTAATCCCAAGTCTGATGTAATATTGGATGATTTGAGTAGGATACAAGAATTTATCAGTCAAGCTATGAGTTTGTAAAATGTTGTGCAAGTCGCGGAGCGACGAGCGCAATATTTTCAAAACTCATAGCGAGACCGATAAATTCTTGTATCCTGCGATAAAAATCATCCAATGTTATCATTATTATGTTTGCAGAATCTGACTTTAACCCAAACTAGTGAAGGAGGCTTGACCAAGTGTAGAGTAAGTATATCCAATAACATTAGTGAAAAGACAATTTAGAATAAAATAAACCAGTAGACACTGGGAAAAACCAAACAAATATAACCACTAGACACCAGGAACCAGCAAATAAATGGAACCAGCAGACACCAGGAACCACCAAAAATGGAACTAGTAGACACCAGGAACCACCAAAGAAATGGCACCAGAGACACCAGAAACTGCAAAAAATACACACAGTAGACAGAAAACCCCAAAATAATGACACCCCCAAAGAAATGGAACATCCCTAGACTACTTCAGCCAATCAGTCAGTAGCCTCTCAGAAAAACTCATGTCCTGGTCTTTTAAAACTCATGTCATGGTCTCAAAACTCATGTCACTGTCTCAGGTGCATGGTTTTATTGTACATTAAGCTGCTGTGTACAAAGGTATAGGATGGAAGATTCTGAAAACATAATAATGGTTTAAATCGGACTTCAGCTTTTCGAAGACATGAAAAACAAAAACCTAACCAAAACCTAACCAAACTGTAACACGCACACATACACACATACGGACATGCACACTCTCGCAATATCCCCCTCTGATGGGGAAAGAAAAGGGGAAGGACAAGGTAAAATGGTGACAATGCTGATCCACATGTAATATAGCTTGGAACACTCACCATGGTGACTTAAATCTCACTGCATCATACTTTGAATAAATTGAAAACATGATTTCTTTAACACTCATTTGAGTGCAGAGGTAATTCTTTGTCTCCACCAGATATTATGCAAGATGCATCACAGAGAATTATGATGGGATTGGGTATTCATGGCAGATCATGTATTGGATAATATAAACCTGAAACCAATCTATGTGGAACATATCTGTGTCTTTAACACAAAAATAACTTGCATACATAGACATGAGGTTTAAAATGCACGTTGCTTGTATGAATCACCGTAGACATGACGCGACTCAACTAAATCCCACATCACTGAGAAAAATTAGGCCGCTTAATTCAACTGACATATTTTCAACAACAAAAAAGTGTGGCTTACGTGCTGATCAGGCTTTTCAACAAAATAAAACAAAAAATTGCTCCGGCAATGTCTTATGAAAACGTTTTACACTAATAAAGAAGTACTAGAGTACAAATACCCCGGGGATTTATATGCGTTATTAGAACACAGTGGAAAGAAATCTATACTTGTGGAGCTATAAATGTTAGCCAACTTGCCGTATTTGTTTACGTGACATTTGGCCAACTATATGTGCTGTGCAGTTACCAACACCACGTTTGAGTTTACGCATGTTCCTTTTACAATAACATATGGTGTGGTTAAGTTTACCAACAACATGGGATTATCAATTTCATCAACTTTATCTGGATGGTGTTATCATGCAAGAGTAATTGCAGATTTGCAATGAGTCCACCTTGCTTTCAATTCTTACAGGCCATCTATGATAAGGTTTTTTAATACTTAGATTAAATTTGACAATTTTCTAATATCAGCGAGTAAGAAACATTAGCAGAAGGGCTTCGGGCTATACTGTTACTCATTTCTGTGAAAGTAACAGAAACGTCTTTCTTATTGATAAATATTTACGTGCACCGAGGGATACGGGTACCTTTATGGTTAAGTAAACTTGGAATTTTAGCAGGCACAACGTTAAGACATGGTTATTACTTTCACATTCAAGTTTGGATAAGTTTTAGAGTTTGGGTTAAATTTAAAGCAATAATGGCACATTTTTTTTAAGAGCGCCCCCAATTTTCAAAATTTGGGATTTTTACACAGTTGTGTTGGTAATTGTCTTTTTAACTATACCTAAGAATGATAATGCTAAAAAAATGTGTATTAACATAAAAGAAGTGATTTTGTAATTAGAATTGGGAACCCTGATTGTAATTTAATGGCAGAGCTTAGGAAGCGCCAAATTTATGATGAAATAGTGCCACGTCACGAAAATGACCTCCCAACTTGACTTCCCTGAACTAACGGAACAACTAATGGATGCACGTAAACACAGACATGGTGCAATTTCACGGCTATTTCTTATTGAAAGGGCGTTTCCAGCAGCCAATGAATTATTATCGGATATCTCCGATATTAATTATTCTAATTACAAATTTCCTTCTTTTGTAACATTCTGAGCTCTACCATTCACAGGTATTGTTTACTAGCTTATTACCAATGCAACTGTGCAAAAATCTCACAATATTACAAAAATTGGGGGGGCTCTTCAAAAACATTATGCTTTAAGGTTGGTTGCACTTAGCTTTGGGGTTAGGTCTGGTTTAAAGTTATGTAAAGTTAAGTACTTTGAAATCAAGTAAACCATTGCCAAATCTCTTTGTGTGCAAAAACCCTATTTTGGTGTCGTCTGCAAGAGGCACATATGGATTGCTTTGGAAGTGTTTTCCAGTATCTTTCTGTATGTCCCTGTCTGTGGGAAATGTTTAACTTGAATCGGAAAAACCCGAGCTCAAGTACGATCGCCGTGTCAAACTTTGCAATTTACTTCCAAGTGTTTGGAAAAGTGTGCTTAGTCTCAATTAATAGAACACACCAAGCAATGGCCTATTCTGAGCCTTTGCAGTCTGCATACTGTGCGGGTCGTGTTACTGAGACCGCTTTAGCTTCGTCCAAAATGATTTTTTGCGTGCCCTTGATGATCATAAAGCTGTTCTGTTTGCGGGATGTTAGATCTCTCAGCTGCATTCGATCCGGTTGCTCACAGATTATGCTACAAAGGCTTAAGATTACTTTGGTGTTGTTGGTTCGGCCCTGGAGTGTATAGTTCGTATTTTGAAAATAATTGTGCAGGTGTTATTTTTTGGGGCTCGTCAGATGAATTTTCATTTGGACTCATATCGAAAACTTGCGCGCATCTGCTCCTTGACATTTTTTTAACAACACATAACGACGGAGATCATCTGCTCTCGATCCAGCCGCTGTTCTTTTCCCGTCACTGTGTGCTCGCAGTGTATAATTCCATAGTGTTGGTCCTCGCCCGGGATTTTGAAGCAAAAACTATCTTTGTGAATATACAATTTACTTCAAATAATTCTATAGTGGGAAAGACCCGCGTTTGTTCAATATAAAAGGGCTCTTTTGGCCGAAATATCGCAGTTTCAATGGGAAAATGAGACTAATTTACACGCTTTACGGAGGGATAGTTGCGCTTCACACACGAGCGCACACATTAACCTGATCCTGCCTTTTTACAGTTCCTTGGGCGGGCTTTTAAAGAGGAGAAGATCCCTTTCCTATGAAATATAAAACTTTTTTCATTGGTTGAAAGGAAGAGCCCGCGGTTTTTCTCCGTTGAAATTTTGGCCATGAGGCCAAAGCTCTCCGATTTGCTGTGTCTCCACCGATGGCTTAGCATGGGTGCCCCTCGAGTCGTTGCTATAGCTTTCCGCGCTTTGCTAACTGCAATTCCGCGGGGTGATTCTACATGTCACTCACGTGTTCGTACTGAATGTTCTCTAAA